>APFE031098272.1:161566-202582 GCA_000404065.3 Pinus taeda
GTCTTATTACAAGCCTGCTTACCATGTTCATAGGGAAATAGCTTAACTGACATTACCAATACTGCCTACCAAAACAGGTTAATGGCTTGAAATTTCAAGACAAGGAGTCTCATCACGAGCTAGCTTGTTCAGTTAGACTACTACCAGTGAGTGGCATTGTCAATAGCTGGCCACCAAACCAGGACAATGACTTTTTATCTTGTCAATGACAGAAAAAAGGAAGATGGAAAAAATATGAAAGCATGTCTTGAATTCTTTCTGATAATCATACTCTTAATTGGATGGGACAATGGACAATTACATGGTTAAAACGTATCCCTGTCGAGACTATAAACGTTTGCTGGCAACAGAGGCTCTACCTATGACAGGCGAGTTTACTATAAAAGCTGATTTGGAAGGATGTTTCTATTTTTATCATTATAAACCAACCAAGGCCTATTTGAAACTTAAAATGTACCAATTTTAAATTAGCAAAAGGAGGAAGTTAGCAAAATTACTTCTATGATATTCAAAATGCATAGATACCTAGTTATATCAGAATTTTCCTTTATAATTGGAACTCTATTTTCAAAAAAGTTTTAAAGTATTTTTTGATTTTCCCAGAGATAACTGGTTCTTCCAGTGAATCGCCAATTGTTGTGCTTTGCAAACAACCCCCCATTTCATATTATTTTTATTCACAAAAACATTAAAATATGAAATAGGTCCCTTTAAAAATAAAATTGATATCAAAACTTTTACTTTCTAAAAGTCCGATAATCAAAGGAGCGCTTTACGAATAAACCCTTAAAAGCAATATCTATTTAAAAGCGGACATAAAGCGAATATGTGGTTATTGCGATAAAGCGATCGCAAGATCGCATATCGCAAAAAACATGAAGGATGTACCAAATGGCCAAAGGACTTCCCCCCGATGCGATAAAGCTATCGGCTATATCGCAATCGGCAATCCCCTTGTGCACCACTAACACACCCCATATTAAAGCCCCGATGCGATAAAGAAATCGGCGATCGGCAATCGGCACCTCTCCTTTATTTTTACAATCATATGCGCATATGCCTTTTGCCGATGCGATATCGCAATCGGCAATCGGCGGATCCTCTCGTCTCATCCTTAATGCGCGTATGCCTTTCGCCGATGCGATATCGCAATCGACGATCGGCGATACTCAAAGCATTGTTAAAGCCAGTCATGCGCCCCCTCCCGATGCGATGCGATAAGGCATGGTTCTCAATACAAAATCCATTAAAGTGATTGGAGAGCCCAATTTAATGATAATTAAGGAATAATCACTCCCGCTCGGCCGCCAATACGCCCATTGCATGCTTTAAGAGATTTTCAACCAAATATTGGTATAATGGGCATTTATAAGGTGGCAGGCCCTAGACGGTCACTTAATGAATCCATGTCCTAAGATCTGCCTATAGATCATCTCCGCGCCGTTTTACAAAAGCAGAGTATATCAACGTTCCTCTCTTTCATTTTGCTATCAACTGTGAGTTTTACTGCTATCTCTGTGTTACGCCAAAATCGCCTCTCTGTGCAGAATACAATTTTACAAAAGGATTCGAGCATGATGGGTAAAAAGTCGAAGAAAGTTGCAGGTGTTTCAAATCCACCAGCTACAGGACAAGCGATGGTAAATAGCAAAAAGGGCTTAATATCCGACACAACATGCGTAGGCCTCGCCAGAACAACTTGGCAAGGAACTTATGATTTGACAGAGGCCGAAAAACCAATGCAAACGGCAGAAGAAGCTACCGCGGATTCACCAAAGAAGTCGGAATGTTCTCTCAAGGATTTGGCAGATTCCTTCCTCCATAGGATAGCAGCAAGGGAGCAAATTCTCCCGTATACCGATGCTGTGAAATGGGCAATTGAAGAAATCCCCATCACAGATAGAACTTTCATCACAAAGGATGGGAGGATTTTTGGGTCATTTAAGCCAGAAGATCTGAGGCAAATGTATCATTTGCCTAAGCCGGAGAAGATATATAATAGCGCCTAAAGAAAGAGCAAGAAGAGCGCTCAAGAAAAGAAGAGTAAGATAGACAGTGCAAAGAGCAGGCAGAGATGCGGCAGAAGGAACAGGAGCAGCAAGAGAGGGAAAAATAAGAACAATTGCTAAAGGAGTCCCAGTCTAAACAAACCACCACTGATACTAACAAGGGTGTCGTCACAGACCCTGAACTGCAAAAGGAATGGCAGCATTTCAGCACCATTATCGGTGGAGGAAAAGACTCACAGAATACTGATACTCCTAAAAGCAGCAGTGTACAGGATGATACCTCATCTCAGGCTTTGAGCGGAACCAGCGGCCCACCTAAAACTAAGGATGTGGAAATAATTTCGGAAGGTCCTAGCGACCAAATCACTCTACAAGTAGAAGATATTCCTCCATTGAATGTCTTCTATAGCCCAAAGCACAGAGCCGTGGTAAAGCGATCGAGAAAGAGACAAAGGCTTGATCAACCTTCCATCTTTCCAGAACAAACGGTCATGGGCAATGTAGTGTGGAAGGAGAAACTGGATCCCTCCGATGATCTAACCAAATTGTCACAGTATGCTGGAGCTTATTCAGCTGCAACTATCGACAAGGCATCGGAGGTAAGTCTTCTATTAAAGACTAAAGACCAAGAAATCTCCACATTGCAAACAGAGTTAGCAAATATAAAACAGAGGGTAACACAAGCCGAGGAACAATTAGCAGAACAAAAACAGCGGACAGCACGCGCAGGTGAACAGTTAGTAGAACAACAACAAATAAATAGCCAATTGGCTAAGCAATGGGAGGAGGAGAAACAGAACATTAATCAGGCAGCAATCCAGAAACAGAATGAGTTGACTGAGGCTTTGGAGCAATTAAAAGCGGCGAATGAGCAATTATTAAAGACCAAGGATGAGCATATCGCCCAAATTACAACGCAGCTAGATAATGTTAAAGGAGATTCGCAGATAATGGAATTTAGAAAAGAGGCAATGTTAATCAACAATGCGCTTATAGCGCAAGTTAAACTCTTGGCGCAATACCTCTCTCAAGCGGAACCACTCTGCGAGTTAACTACAACTGTAAATGAGCAGGTAGAAAAGGCAAGAGATGACTTGAATCAAGCCGATGAAGCTATTACAACATACCTCGAATGGCAAGATTCGAAGTCAGGAAAAGCCTACAATTTGCCAAGAATACTTGAGGTTCATAAGGACATACTATTCACGGAGTGGCACACACAGGTGTTAAAGGCAGAAAGAGCAGCTTCAAGGTGCAGATTGACTTCTAACAATTTGATTGATCTAGTTAATGATACACTCTACATAGCAAACATCGTTTCCCAGTGTACACCCGGAAAGGTAACTACAGCGAATACATTGGAACAAACCTGTTATCCAGAGTTAGAAAGCAGAGGAAGGTTAATCACCGAGGTTAACAGTTTAAGCATAGAAACATATTGGCATTTCCTAATCAAGCCTCATGAACAAAGTGCCGCCCTCAAATGCTTAACCGATGCCGTTCAATGTATGATCCCCGACATCCAAGATGCCACCTATGCCGCCCAGCTCAGTTCACGGCTCAACAAACCTCCTGAGATTGAGCCAATGCTTGCCATCAATCAACTAAGGTTCAAAGAGAAGCAGCCGACAGAATGAATCATCCTCTAGCTCCTCAGATCGCCAACAGAAATAGCAACAAGAAGTTATTGATATCAGCTTAATTAGCATTTCTGTTTTATAGATATTTAGATTAGTATAGTATTTATAGACCCTTTCATGTCTTTAGAAAGGGTCGTAAAAATTCTGTAATAGACTTAACAGACTGAAGTTTACACTATTGTGCTTCAGCCTTTATTCTTTTATGAAACTCGACCAGTCGCTTTTACTTTAATGGAGAAATTTCTTGATTCAATTGTGCACTATTGTCATTGATTGAGGAATGTTTATGTGTTAAAGGAAAAGCCACACAGAGCGATTGATATTCGGGATTGGCCTACAGCTCAAATGGTACTTCTATCTTTGTCTAAAGTCATTCTGTGTATATGAATTGTTATGTAATTATCTTGCTATCGTTAATTGTATGCATGTGCTATAACGGCTAATCTTGTTCATTCCACTATTGGGTGTTTATATGATATGCCTTTACTTTTAATCATGTATATGTTGATGATATAGATGTGCAAAGTGTAGTAATATCGCTTTAAATTGCTGCGCTTGACTATTTAAGCACAGCAATCCTAAATAATTCAATATCTATGTCTTAAGGATACAGACATCTATATGTTTATCTTTCAGATATAGAGCATCAAAAGCTACACTTTAGAACTCAATAGATTCCCGGGATAGTTTCATTTATTTATATTTTGTCAATAGTATTAGTCTTTCGCCTATCACTAGTGTTACTTATAAAACATTCACTCATCCCATTTTATCTATTTCTGGGAAACTGGTCCCATTATCCCTAGTCGGAGCCACTATCCCAAACGGAAAAGGAGCTGTACTAAGTCTGACCGGTGGGTTTCCCCAATGTTGTTGTTGAGCGATTTCGAGGCTCAACAGTTTCTCCACTCTAAAAACTGCTCAGAATGGTCAGAATTGGACCATACTGAATACAATGCAAAGGTGCGATGCATTCACCTTCCAGGTAAATGGGTGGTGCATACTTATATGGCCCCTATTTAGGGGTGCGATGTCGAGCATGGATTATATGGCAGGGACAATTTGCTATTTGGAAGATCATGGAATCTTCCAGAAGCTTCCCCTATGACACTTGCCTCTCTGTTTTCGACCAGGGATGAGTAAGAGATCATCAGTCTCCAAGTGGAATAAAAAACTATCAGAGAGAAGACACTAATCAAAACCCCAAAAGATGACTCACCCCCCTACAATAATCTATATATGGATCCCTCATCACAGAGATCCAGAGGCGGGAATCTTGTATCTTGTAGAGAAGTGCTGTTGGTTTTCTGGTGAAACTTCATAGTGTTGGGTGATCTAAGCTTTACTTGAGTTGAAGAAGGGCTTTCTTGCTGGAGGATGATGTTGGGTCAGAACATATGGTTGTAATCCTCCTACTTTTCTTGATATTAATAAAGCTATTCAAGTTTTCCTCCATATTCTTGTATGTTTGATTATATAAGCATTTGTATGGTTAACACATATCTGGTCCTGGGTTATTTATGAATATAGATCTATGTTCTTCGATAGTAGTATGCTGCTTTGATTCCACAGGTGCTCTTTGAAGCTGGGCTAACGAAGAAGAAGCAACAAAGATCTATCAGGAAGGAGAGGAATCAAACAAGGGAACCAAGCGCAAGACTAAGGTTGGTGTCCTTTGTTTTGCTCTTATCTATTTTCATAAAGGAAAGCAAAAGTAGACTTTACTTTAGAGAATAATTTCGGCAAAATCACATACAAAATCATTTGTCTACGCGTTTCGAACCAACCAGTGTGGTTCATCGTCAGGACAAGTTGAAGATCCAATCTGAGCGATGCAATAAATAGGGACAGCAGGCCATTCCAACAGCTAAATTGACAGGGTAACAGTTACCAGACCTCTAACAGCTAGGTTTGACCAGGCCCCCGGGGGAAGGACCTAAATTTATTTAATTATTATATTTATCCATTTATTTATTATTATAAATATGTATATGATTATTACTATAAATATGATTATTAATATATTTATTTCCATTATCCTTATATAATATTAATAAAATTCATTATTTATTTAAATATTTAGAATGGTAAATATCATATATTATCAAGAACCTAATTTAATTACTATTTTATTAATATATTTATTTCTTTTAATATATATTTTCCATAAGAATCATTAATAATAATATTAATATTTACCCTTATATTGGGATGAGGAATAAAATGGTAAATATTTCTATCCCATTAACTCATATATTATATAATATTATATATAATATAATTATAAATATGATACATAATATTAAATATCTCCGCTTATTAATGTAATACTGTTCAGACCAAAAAGCAGAAAGGTATGATACTCAAAGTGGACCTCTCAAAGGCCTTTGACAGAACAAACTGGTTATACCTTAGGTTGTTGTTCACTCATCTTGGGTTCCCTTACAACTTTATCAAATGGATGATGAGTTGCATCACTGATGTATCGTACAGTGTCCTACTAAACGGAGAAGCTACTACCTTCTTCATTGCTGAGAGAGGGCTCAGGCAGGGATGCCCACTCTCACCGTTGCTCTTTCTCCTTATAATGGAAGGACTCAGTAGGATAATCTTATCCACCAGAGATCGACATCAAATTACTGGCATCAAAATTGTGGATAACTTTTTCCTTACTCACCTTCTTTTCGTTGATGACATTCTCATCTTCCTGAATGGCAGTATTGGGGACACCTCCTCACTACACAACTCCTTCCTTCTTTTCTAACAAGCCACGGGAATGCAGATTAATAATAATAAATCCACCATTACATCTATTGGCTGCTCGGTGCATGAAATTACCTATGCTACACAACGCTTCCCCTTTGTTACTTTGGAGTTAAATGAAGGGATTAAGTATCTTGGTTTCCATTTGAAACCATCTGGATACAAAATTGCAGACTGGTTATGGCTTATCTCCAAGGTTGAAAAAAGACTACAAATCTGGTACCACAAATACCTCTCGCGAGCTGGCAGACTTGTACTCATCAAAGCGGTCATAGAAGCCACTCCTGTATACTGGATGGCCCTCGCTTGGATTCCAAGGGGCATCCTGAACAGGCTACAGAACATCTGCTGCAGATTCCTTTGGAAAGGACACCAGCCGGGGTGTATCTTTGCTTGGGTAAAATGGGAGACAATATCTACGCCCAAGTGCTGGGGTGGATGGGGCATAAAGAGGCTGGCTATTTTCTCTAAAGCTCTAGCGGCAAAACTTGGATGGAGTTTACTCACTGCTAATAGTCTCTGGACTAGGGTAGCTTATTCCAAATATATTAAGCCTCTATCCATATTGGATTGGATCTGTACTAGACATGGGCACAATCACAATTATTCCAACATATGGAAAGCTGTCATTGACTCTATTCCCCTGCTTCGAGATGGCATCACTTGGAGGATAAAAGAAGGAAATGCTGTTCGTATTGGTGTGGATCCTTGGGTTGGATGCGGGAACTCACACAGACTACCAGATGATCTCATTCACTATCTCCATGATAGAGACATTACGCACATCAAACACATTGGTGACCAAGCTAACTCATCATTCCTCCAGCAAGCTTGGTTTACAGCCAGAGCACTTGATCTGCCCATTCAATGGACTGATGTTCGGAAGGATTTTACATCTGCTCTCACTCAAGCACAAATCAGACTTACGGAGGGACCTGACGAGATTATCTGGGCACATGCTAAACATGGAGTATACACACCTAAGCTGGGATATATCAGACTTATGGAACCGCATAAACCTCCTGTCATTCACCCCGCCTGGAAGTCGATTTGGAAATTTAAGTCTGCGCCGAGGACGAAATTACTGATGTGGAATATTAGTTTTGATAAAATTCCCACCGGATCCAATCTAATGAAACAATCTTTCAATGGACCCTTCCGCTGTCATTTATGTCTAAATGCTGCTGAAAGTACAG
Source organism: Pinus taeda (assembly GCA_000404065.3). Lineage (NCBI taxonomy): Eukaryota > Viridiplantae > Streptophyta > Pinopsida > Pinales > Pinaceae > Pinus > Pinus taeda. Next base: position 169,175 of record APFE031098272.1, read on the forward strand.
AGCACCTTTTCCTTACCTGCAGCTCAACCATATCCTTCTGGCAGTCTATATCAACTCACATTCCGCATTTGAAGGAATGGCACGGGAACACCCTTCAGGAGGCTTGGTCCAACTGGTGTTTAGAAAATACGGGCAAGGCCAAGAACCTTCCTTTGCTGATATGTTGGGCCATATGGATCACGCACAATCATTCTATCTTTCAACTTAAATTACCACATTGGCCATCGATCCTATTGCATACTGTTGCTGATTATAATCTGCTTCCTGAAGAGGACCTCATCACCCCTCCGAGAACCTTCAGACCGATTCCCATTGACCATTCTAAGCCCTGGGCTTTCTTTGACGGCTCTGCCCAAGATGATGGTTGTGGGGGGGGAGCCATACTTTACCTTAATGACAGACATTGCTTCAAGATTCAATTTAATCTTGGCAGGAGCACAAACAATTTTGCAGAACTCAGCTCAGCCAAGCATATCATTCATTTTGCTATCCTTAAACAATGTAGACACTTACAGATTTCTGGTGACTCCAAAGTAGTTTGCAATTGGCTTAATAATGTATCACATTGTTATGCTTTTGCTTTAAGACATATTCTTGACGAAGCTAAGAGAATGATCACATCTTTTGAATCCTTTGTCTGTCATCATATTTACAGGGAACAAAACACAATTGCGGATCAGCTCTCCAAAGAGGCAGCGCACAGAGTAGGAGAACACTGGTGGATTCAAGAGGAAGTCGACGACACTTATTATCAGTATTACCACCGTCCTTTTATGGAACATCTGGAATGATGGGCTATATGCCTATTTATTACAAGGAAATTTTTTGTCCAATACAGTATGTAAATACAGTTACAATTTTTGTTTCATGCAGCATATATTGCTCCCTGCGTGGAGCCAGTTTAAATATTGAACATAGTTTTGATAAATTTTGAATGCTCCCTGCGTGGAGACCTTATAACTCGACAGGCTTGAGCCTGCTTTTGGATATGCTACGGCATCTGCAAAATGTAATTTTCTTAACCTTAATGAAAATTACGACTTTTTCCCAGGGGAAAAAAAAAATACCATTACCCTTATATAATACCAATAATAAATATTATCTATTTAAATAATAGAAATCTAATGGTTAATATTCCTATTATTTTTAATTTTAGAACCTAATTCAATTATTATTTTATCAATATATTTATTAACATATAACCTATGCAAACACGTTTTTTAATCATATTCACCTAATATATTATTAATATTTACCATTTTACTTATTAGAATAAGATGGTAAATATTCCTTTTTTAAAAATCTCTAACTTTTTTATTTTTTCTAATCTATTTATGTACTTACCTTAAAAACTTTTTTATCATTCTTAATAATGTTACTAATATTACCATTATATTAGGACAAGAATAAAATATATAATTAAAATGGTAAATATTACTCTTATCTACCCATTTTACTAAATTATTATTTATAATATTATAAATAAATAAATATAAATATAATATTATTTACTATTAATGTGAATATTATTATTACAATATTAATATAATTATTTACCATTACCCTTATAAATTAATAATATTATTACTAATTATAATTTCTTTAAATACTGAGAATCTAATGGTTAATCTCCTTATTATAAACCCATTATTATTTTTAATTCTAGGGCTTAATTCAATATATTTATTTGATTTCTATACCTTAATCTCTTATCAAATCTTATTCATGTATATTTCCTTAATTATTTTTTTTTATAGCTAATTAGTATTTACCACTTTATGAGATTACTTATTAGAATAAAATGGTAAATGGTCTATTAATTTTTTTTTAAAAGACAATCTAGAACTTTATTAAATTGAAGAAACTCTAATACGAACTTTATTTATTTATTTATTTAACTAGGATCCATTAATCACCACTATCATAATGTTAAGAAATCGAAGAACATAATACTATACAGAAAAGCTTACATCATACCCCAACATAAGGAAAATTCCACTATCTAGGAAAGGGGGCAAAAGAGACACAAAAAATATATCGATACCCACCAGAAAAGGGAGGATAAAGGAACCATGAAACCAAAGAGAAGAAGGAATGAGGCAGCTAGGAAGACAGGGTTGGGATCCAGCAACTGCTAATCTTCCAGCAGTTATCCCTATTAAGATTTTTAGGCCTTTTTTCAATCTCCAGGGCCTCTCTAAACTTCCGATGGTGAAACTGCACAACCTTTGCAATGACGTGAGCCTCCTCAATACAGACATGATGCTTAGTCTTCTCGGCATGCTTTGTAAGAACCGAGGACTTGGCCCTTCCATGCCTTAAGTCCGCCGAATTCTCGTTAATCCTTTGATTAATAGAGCGACCTGTGTCACCAATATATGGTGTCCCACAGGAACAGGGAATGACATAGATGCCCTTCATGTCCTTAGGATCGATCGGATCTTTCACAGACCTAAGGGAGCCACGGATGGTATTAAGAGGTCTAAAGGTTGCGGGAACATTATGCTTCTTAAGAATCCTGGCAATCTTGTTAGTGGTTCCTTGGATGTAAGGCAAGTGAACCCCTATGACACGATCTTTAGGATCTTTATGGATTGAAGGCTCTTTATGGGCCTTGAGGAAAGCTTTCTGTCCTAGGTGTCTACTATAACCATTTTTCACAAAGACATCTAGGAGATGAGCCTTCTCCTTTTCCAATCTCTTCTCATCAGATATTCTTACCGCACGGGTAGCAAGCGTGCTAAGAACCCCTAACTTCTGAGCGGGGAAATGATGGGAGGAAGCATGCAGATATTGATCCATATGGGAATAGCAAATCCGAGTGGACACTATTCTCGGTAACAATAATATTTGATATATTGTTATGATTATGATTTTTATTGTTATTATCATTTGTATCATTTTCACTGCCTCCACTACCATATTATTAGGTTGTATCGTTTTGGCATGTATCAATTTGACTGATATCATTTGGACATGACGTATCATGTTGGCTTGTATCATTTTGTATTACATAATTTATCATTTTTATTTGTATCATTTATACATGATGTATCATTTTGACTTATGTCAACTTGTTGGCTTAGTGGGTCTTGATCTAGCTTCAGTGTTAGTTGCACCAAACAAATCCCTACACTATTGGCCCTTTCAGAATCAATCTGCGGAGCGCAGACTAAAGTCTCACCTGAAGTAGTATGGGGGTGATGAGACTCATCATTGGGTTATTATATGGGCCTTAATTCACCTCCTAGCTTAGTAAAACCAACTTTTCTCACAACTTATTACATGCTTTTTATTATATTTTGTTTATAAGATGAGTTAGAGTTTGATATTATGCCTAGTGGACTAATATGCATTGAATGTAGGATTAAAGGAGAAAATCAAGGAATTCTTTCAAATACTAAGGTTAAAACTTGAATGGGACAAGGGAGAGGGATTGTAGGAGGTAAATCCTCCTCATTTACTTATCCCCCATTCGAAGATTCCTCCATCCATCACACTAGCTCAGATTGCAAGCAACCAAGCCATGAGGATTAGAAGGCAGTCAAGCAAGTGAGTGACAAAGAGCTAGTTTATCTCGAGTTTGGGAGGCAAGCCTCCCTAATTTTAAGTAATTCATTGGGGACTTTAGTTTATAAGCAGAGAGGCTTAAAGCCTCATTAGGATTCATATTTTTATTGTAAAACTCTAAGCTATTTGCAAGCTCCAGACTTGTGAAAGTTTTATTGATGTACTTTGTTGTTTTGGTAATAAGAATGAGTTTTGTTTTGAGCTAGCACTGAGTTAACTCAGAGGGATGAAGCTCTTGGGTTAGGGCCCAACCCTAGCAGCCAAGGCTCCTCTTTATTGTATATGTATGTTTATTGTAGTTTCATAGCTTCATTGTTAATTTGCTTTTAGATGCATTTCCATTACAAGTAGTGTAGATTAGATTGGTTGTTTATTAGTTTGCTTCCATTTGTGTCTTACTTCAGTAGCAGGTTAGCAAGGATAAAAGGAGCATCATAAGGTTGTCAGCAGGTGTCTCAGCTTCACTTCCTCCCTCTGGGATCATGACTTGAGGAAGGGACCCTTAAGCGGCCCCAAAAACACAGATTTCTAATTCTTTTATGAGCTTTGGAGTTTGATGTCTTTAAATTAGTATTTGGTTAGTTTTGCAACGTAGGATTCTATTATCATATTTTTCATATTCATTTTTGTAGTAGATCTCATCCATGGTTTCATTCCTTTCAACAACTTCCTCATGCATAATGTAGGCAGTTAGTTCATTAATTTTGCTTTTCTAGTTTATGAGAATGTTTCTTGTTTACATAGCTTTTTGGAAGATATACATGCTTTATGCAGAGTAGGTGCTTCTAGAGGAGATTAGGAATCCATAGCCAACAACCACATTCCACTCCACCACCTTAGCCATCCCTTGTTTTCACCATCACCTTCACTAGTTTTCATCATTTTTCATAGAAATTCTTCCAAGCACATTGAGTGAATGCAACCATCTCCTATCTTTGTTGTTGACTTCTATGTGATCCTAGACCTTCTTCCACTCCATTCCACCCATCACACACCTTTCGTAGCCCTTCCATCACCTCCAATACCTCACATTTTTCTCTCGGTTGTATCCTGTAGGTTTACAGGGAATCTTATAGGTTTCTAGTACATCCTGTAGGCTTTCCTAAAATGGCTTGTTTTGAGGCAGAATTGATGGAAAACCTCTAGGAAGTCACCAAAATCCTCCAAATGGACTTCCACACCATCCAAACATATCATAACCATTCCATCCATCCTCAAACATCCTTAATTCACCTGCCACATCAACAGAATAAATTAGTTTGTATACTTGATTTTGCATAAAAAGACAAAAAGGAAAAAGTAGATTTAGTTCAGTCCCTTTACTTGCACATTAGTAATGTTTGATGCTTCTTACTTCTATAACTTAGATAGTGGAATTTGGTTCATGTTGATTTAGCATTTCTACAAAGCATAGTTTCTTAGCAGTTAATTAGAAAATGGTGTGATTTAGCATTAAATGTCGACCTTCTCCATGATTGCAGCAGAGTAGCTCTCTCTTAGAGTAGATTCACCTTTCTTCCATCAAGAAATCAAGTTTATTCTATCTCCATAGAACTTTGGCTTGAAAGCCCAATGGTCCCTTTCCAGCTTAATAGTGACAACAGGCAGAACCATCACTTTTACTTATGTATACAACACTGTCACCTCCAAGTTTGTACGAACCCCAGGTTGATAAAGTAAAGCTAGTAGCCCAGGAGTTGCAACATCCTTGCTGTAATACTGGTGCTCATCACTTTTCGGTGTCCATCACTTTTTGGCACCATTTTCGGGGAGGTGTCTGAGTAAAATGTGATTACTGCTTTCTTTTCTTCTATTTCTTTTCTTCAATATTCTACCATTATTTTATTTCTACAAAAGTAATATGGTTGTTTCCTTTCTTCCATTTTGCATTTTCTGCTTTCCTTTCCATTTTGCAAGCAAGATTTCAATTCAGCAAGTATCTTTTTCATTCAGTCAATAGTTTTCATTCAATCAGCAATTTCAATTCTACAAAGTACTTTCCAAGTTTGAAAAAATACAAAAGCAAACCAAAAACATTTCCTTTCATTCCTTGTAGTAATAGGGATAACTTGCGGGAATTTTTTCCAAATACCCCCACTGCATCACATAACCAACCTTCCCTCTTCTTCAGTGGCTTTGAACTAGAGGAACCCTTAGGTGAACAACTTGACATATTTGAAAAACCTACAGGGGAAGAAGAAGAAGAAGAACCCATTCCTACTAAAGCAATGTCTAAAAACAGAAATGACAGAGGGAATAGAGAGAGAGTTTGGGGTGCCTCCCCATCAGGGAAACCAATGGGGACACTAAGATGAAAAATATAAGCCCCTTTTCCCTACGTCATTTCCATGGCCTAACCACAGAGGACCCCAACACTTTCCTATTTGAGTTTGATTTTATATGCCGAACCTATGACTATACAAAATGATGAGCAGAAGTTAAAACTATTTCCACCTACCCTCAAGAATGCAACATTGCGATGGTTCATGGGTTTACCTAGGGATAGCATCACAACTTGGGCTCAGATGTAGCAATCCTTTAACAAAAAATATAAGGGCTAATTTTGGTCAAATGATATTGAAGGGGGAATTTTCAGGATGACCATAGGAAATGATGAATTCCTAGAGGATTATGAAGAAACATTCCAGCTTAGTTACAAAAGGGCCAGGTGCACACTTGACCCTGAGTCACTAAAGTTCGTCCTACTTAGGGGAGTAAGGGGAGATATTATGGATACCTTACATTTTCTAACAGAAGGATATATCTACCAATTACCCTATGAGGAGATCAAGACTATCTTTAGAAACCATTCTAGGGCAGCTAGGAAAAATGGTAGGGGTAGTCAACCTATGGTCTATACATCCTCTTCCAACTCATCCATCAAGGGTGAAATTGGAAATATACTGGAAGATTTCAAAAGTGAGATGATGCAAACCCTTCCCTTGCAAATGGACACTAAGAACATTAACAGAAAGCAGGAGGAAGCATAGAGAGCCTTGGCCATGTTTTTTCCTAGATGCACCAGGAGGCATCTTAGGAATGAATGTCCATTGAATTCTATTGAAATTTGCTCAGTTTGTGAATAAAACCACTCCACAGACAAGTGACCTTCTTTGCCTGGACTCAAAGTTGTATATCAAGTAGCTGAATGGGTCACTAAGTAGCTCTGCTACATAAACCAAAGGAGGCCTCATGGGCTTAGAACATACCAGTAGGGCATGCAAGGGTTGTCCCATGCATATTGCAACCCCAACCAAACCACATACATTCCTACTTGGGGACCCCCTACTAATCCTTCTTGGTCTACACCCCCTTCTTCATACTTTTCATCCCAGTATCACTCCCAGTGAGCCAACCAGTCATTTCAAACTTATGCTCCACCACAACCTCAGTGGAATGCACCACCCCAGGGGTGGAGACCCCATTACAACAATGCTTGAGCTTTATTGCCTCCACCACCTGCCCAACCGCAGCTGCTATACTCTACTCCACCCAAGCAACCCCAGATGCCTACCCAGCCAAATATGAACCCAAACAATAGACAGGCTCAACAAGTATACAATGGAGAGACATCATATCCATCTTATGTTGGAAATCCATGAGCTTAACCTGATATCTGGGAGTGTTCTCCTGGATAACCAACCTCCACCTCCACCTTGGGAGGTTGAGGAAGAAATGGAGGAAAGAAATCTTAATGTGAATCCACCCTTTCATGAGAGATTAACCCAACCACTCCAGCCTACCCTAGAAGAGACTGAACTTCTAGGAGAATTGAAAAATCTATGTGTAAAGATTCCACTTCTCCAAGCAATAAAAGATGTTCCTTTTTAAAATAAGTTGATTAAGGAGAAGTGATTCAAGAATCTAGGGAGGTGAAGAAGGGATGCCCCTACCATTAATATCATTAGACAATTGTCCAACTTAATGTTGGGGCAGGTGATCTATCCAAAATATTTGGACCTTGGAAGCCCTATAGTAGATGTGCACATTAATGGAACCATTGTCCCACACACTTTGATCGATCTTGGGGTTTCCATTACTATGATGACCATGGATACCATGCTCAAGCTCAACCTCCAAGGTTCATTGAGGAAGATTGCAATAGTTCTGCAACTTTTAGATGGCTACAAAGTAACCCCTGAGGGGATTATGGAGGATGTGATGGTCTCCATTGACTCTTGGGAGTACCTTGTAGATTCCCTAGTTCTCCAGCCCAAGGCTAAGCTGACTGGTTACCCTCTCATCCTTGGGAGACCATGGTTGGAACCTTCCAATGCTTACATTAGTTGTGGAGCTGGGAATATGACCATCAAGAATGGGCATATGTCCAAGAAGTTAGTCCTATACCCTCCTGCTCAGCCATCTCTAGAGCATGATTTACCTTTATGGTTGGAGGAGGAGGAACAAGATGAAGTTTATTCTTCCCAACATTATACTTTAGAAACAACCATGGGAGGAGGACAACAGGATGAGGATGATTTGATTGAACACCTGCTCCAAAGTCCAACTCCCAGTTCATTTCCCTTAGAAGATGTAGTAAAGGAAACCTAGAAAAATCATCCAATTGACTTATTCTTGGCCGATTTCAACCCACTCTGTGTCAAAACCATAAAATTCAGCCCTGAGATAACCTTGAAAATAAATCCATCTCTTTCTTCTCTCCAAGAAGAGAAGTTATGGAACATGCTAAAGGAAAATCTATAAGCCTTCGCTTGGAGTTACAAAGAAATGAAGGGAGTACACCCCTAAGTTTGTATTCACCACATATACATCAAAGAAGGTTGCAAGCTGGTTTGGCAACCCCAAAGGAGGATGAATCTAGCTCTTCAAGATATAGTCAAAGAAGAACTATAAAAATTCTAGATGCAAGATTGATTTACCCTATCTCCAACAGTGAGTGGGTCTCTCCTTTGGTGTTAGTTCCAAAGAAAAATGGTAAGTGGAGAATATATGTTGATTGCAGGGAGTTGAACAAAACCACAAAGAAGGACCATTTCCCTCTACCCTTCATTGACCAAATGTTAGATGGCCTGGCAGGGAAAAGGTTTTTCTCTTTCCTAGATGGATTCAATGGGTACAACCAAATCTAGATCAGCCTGGAAGACTAGGATAAAACCACCTTCAATTGTCCTTGGGGTAATTTTGCCTATAGGGTCCTTCCTTTTGGCCTATGCAATGCTCCTGCCACTTTCCAGAGAGCACTCCTGAGGATTTTTTGCTGAATTAGCCCATGATGCGGTGGAAATTTATATGGATGATGTTACACCTTATGGCTATGGTTTTCAAGAAGCTCTGTCCAACCTAGGAAAGTACTGCACAAATGCATTGAAATGAACCCGTCTCTCAGTCTCGAAAAATGTGAATTCGTAATGAATGCAGGGACCATGCTAGGTCATTCAATATCTCAGCAAGGACTACAGGTTGACCCAAACAAAATAGTTATCATCCAAAGGGTCCCACCTCCTCAAAAGCAACAAGATGTTAGAATTTTTCTAGGGTTAGCTGGATATTACTGAAGGTTCATAAAGGACTTAAACAAGTTGGCCTCTCCTTTATTTGGGTTGTTGGCCAAGGACTCTAAGTTTATATGGTCAAAAAGCTATCAAGAGGCCTTAAAAATTCTAAAGGACAAGTTAACCAATACACCGATTGTCCAAGGCCCAAATTGGGCCCTCCCCTTTCATATCCATGTTGATGCCTCGCACAAAGCCATAGGAGAAGCCATAGGTCAGATATATGAAAAATTGCCTTATGCTATCTATTTTATCAGTAAGAATTTGTCAAAGGATGAACTAAATTACATAGTGACCAAAAAGGAACTCCTGGCTATTGTGCATTCATTGAACAAATTCAGGCATTATATTACAGGCTATCAAACATTTGTGCATACTAACCATGTTGCAATCAAACATTTAATGAATAAACCAGATGTGAATGCTCAGATTATAAGATGGTTACTTTTATTACAACAGTTTGATCTAATTATTGTTGATAAGACTGGTAAGGATAATGTTGTTGCAGACATTTTTTCCATATTAAATTTTCTTGCAGGTGAAGAAGGAATGGTTGATGACCAGTTACTAGACAAGAACTTATTTGCTATTTCAGTTCTCTCTCCACGGTTTGTTGATATAGAAAACTATTTGGTATCAACACAGGTCCCACCGAACTCTCCCTCCAAAGAAAAGAGCATGATAGTAAGGAAGAGTACCCCCTTCACTTGGATTGGGGGCAATCTCTTCAAACTTGGCCTAGATCAAATCTTGAGAAGGTGTGTCAGGGAGAAGGAAGTATTCAACATCCTTCCGACCTGTCATGATGGGCCTTGTGGAGGTCACTTTGCAGCAAAGAGGAAAAAATTCAAAGTGTTACAAGCAGGCTATTATTGGCCCATTCTTCATCAGGATGTGAAAAGATATTCTAGTCAATGTGATTGGTGCCAAAGGATGGGAAGGCCTACTCCAAGAGATGAAATGCCTCTGCAGCCTCAAGTGACTTTCGAACCATTTGACAAGTGGGGCATGGATTTCATTGGGCCTATTGACCCTCCTTCCAAGAAAAATCAATACATCATTGTGTGCACTGACTATTTGACTAAGTGGGCTGAAACTAAGGCAATTAAGGCAGCAACAGAGGAGAAGGTGGTTGAGTTCCTAAGGGAGAATGTATTCTACAAATTTGGGTACCCTAGAGAGCTAGTCACAGACCAAGGTAGCCAGTTTACCTCCAACATGACTGAAGACTTGCTCAGCCAGCACAAGATCAAGCATGGAACCTCCACTCCATATCATCCACAAGATAATGGGCAAGTGGAGGTGAACAACAAAGCGCTGGAGGGCATCTTGACCAAAGTGGTAAGAAACAGTAGGAAGGATTGGGAAGATAGACTAGTTGAGGCCACCTAGGCCTATAATACCACATGGAATACCACCACTGGATTCACACCCTATGAGCTCATTTGTGGGAAAAAGGCCTTGTTTTCGATTGAATTTGAGTATAACACATTAAGGATGATAGCCCAACTAGAGCTAGATCTCAGCAGTGCACAAAAAGAGAGATTGTTCCAGTTGAATGGTTTGGATGAGTTTAGAATGTAGGCCCTCCTACATAAAAATGTAATTCAATTTCAGAGGAATATCTGGCATGACGAGAACATCAAGGAAATGCAATTCCAAGAAGGTGATTGGGCTTTCTTATATGATTCTAGGTATAAAGACCTCAAGGGCAAGTTAAGGATAAGATGGCTAGGACCTTATGTTGTAGAAATATGCCATGATAAATGGTTCATGGTTCCTTTTTGGACCCTATATTAGGTTGGGCAGACCTACCTATGGTTTTGTGCATGGTTTTCGCACATGATTTTGGACACGATGGTTTTTGGTCCATGCTTTTGGACGCGATGGTTTGTTGGTCCATCATTTTGGATGCAATGGTTTTCGGTCCATGGTATTGGATGCTTTGGCATGTATAAATATGTATTGTTACGTTGAAAGGAATATAATGAAAAATCAAGCTACTAGTCCCAGTTTTGGGATCCATGGGGAAATCTCTGTGTATACGTTTTTTATGTGTTATTCTCTCACATTATTTATTTTCTATTCTTAGAATTTGTATGCAGGTAATTTCTGTACGAGGTTAAAACCTACAATCTCACCATGGGTTAATTAGGATCCTTATAGAAGATTCCCTCTAAAACCTCAGGATTCCTATAACATGGTCAATTTTTAGAGACATGTAGGCAGAGGAAGACATCAAAGCTCACATATGATGTTAGTCCTACTATTAGTGAAGAGGAAGAGGAATAGGTTGAATCAGAGGAAGAAGAAGTAGAGTAGGAAGAAGAAGAAACAAAGGGAGATGAAGATGAGATGGATGAAGAAGGAGATGAAATAGATGAAAATGAGGAATATGAAGAAGGAGATGAAATAGAAGAAAATGAGGAAGATGAAGAAGAAGAGGAGAAATAGAAGGAGGATGATGAAGAAACAGAGGAGGATGTTAAGGAAGAAATTGATAAATATGTTGACCATCTCCAAGAGGAAGAAGAAAGGAAGGACATTGGTTAAGAAGGCAATGGAAAAGAGGAGACATAAAAGAAGGAGGAATTACCTAAGGTGTCTCCGGAATCCACTGAGGGAGAGGCATCAACTACCCTCATTTCTCTTAGCACCCCCATCAAGAAAAAAGGCAACAGATAGAGGCAGACCCCTTATATTTCAGGACAGGTAAAAGCACAAGAATAAGACAAGGGAAACCCCAAACACCAACCAAAATTCCTATTGTAATTGAATACTCCCCTAAACAAAAGGAGAAAATGCCTTCCCCTAAGTCTCCTATCACCTATGTGAGAAGGCCTATGACTAGATCAACCTCCTCCAAGGAAAAAGAAATCCTACAGGACACACAGTAGAATCTACAGGAAGTAGAAGCAGTCCTACAAGATACTCTGCTGAACCTACAGGAGGCAAAAAAATTGGAAATGGAGGTAGGAGAGCAGAAAGAAACTAAATAAGTGGACCCAGAGAAAAAGTAACCTAGCCCCCAACCTAACCTGGACTCCTACTACAGGTTTATTGAAGGAGGCAGGGTCATACCTCAAAAATTTGCTATTCCACTATTCTTAAAGCTTGAGAAGGAGAGGGCTAGAACTCACTGATTGATGAAGATTGCCAAATCAAAGGGGGTGGAAGACATTGGGCACATGGAGGAGAAGCTCAAGGAGATGGGAAAAGAGCTAAGTAGCTTGAGAGATAAAGAGGCCATAATGAAAAATCAGTTAGAGACAGAAAATGCACAGTTGAGAGGACAACTGTAGGAAAGATAGAACCAATTGGCATGTATGGCTAGTATCTCTTTGGAAGCACTCCAGTGTAGGATACCAGCTAAATCCTATGCCCTATACATCAAGGAATAGTGGTTGCAGTTCTATATCAAGACCCTAGCACAGAGAGGCACCATGCTATTTCAGGACTACAAGCAATTTACTAATCTTTGTGATCATAGCACACTAGAAGATAGAGCGAAGATGGTTGAGTTTTATTTGCACAACATAGCCCTAATAGACATGAATGTATGGGACCCTAATACCAAGCTAGGAGATTTATAGTTGATGACTTTGGCATCATGGATGAACCGTGAGGAGTCAAGGGCTACAAAGATGAAGAAGATATTAGCAAGAGAGAAAATTGAACCTCTTATGATCAGAGTTGAACAATCAGATCCCATGGCCCTCATCATAGCAATAATTTGATTGCAAATGATCCTCAACTTGCACCTAGATATCTTTCTGCCCAAGAGAAAGCAATTTCACATTTTGAGGACATGTTTAGGCTATTAAGGGATGATAGCATACATGCTTACTTAAGGAGATCGAACACATTTCCATACAACTTAAAGATAAGAGAGTACCACTCTCCACAAAGATTGAGAGAAGCACTAAACAGGATACCCATGTACAAGCAATCTATGCAAAGGCTGAAAGTCAATTAGATTGGCCTGAAACTTAGTCCACCACTACTCTTAGGAATTCTAGAAGGAAGGAAGGAAGAAGAAGAAAGGAGGTAGTGGGAGGAGGTAGAAAGGAAAGCAAGCTTCCATGAACAAGAAGAGGATACCACAATAGAAACATGGGATGTCAGGGAGGCCACTAGATCTATGAAGGATATGGATATTGATTGAGTTTCTCAGAGGATGAGAAACACTTTTTGTAGGGGGTGATGATGAGCCTCATCATTATGTATATGGACCTTAATTCACCTCATAGCTTAGTGAAACCAACTTTTCTCACAACTTATTACATGTTTTTAATTATATTTTGTTTATGAGATGAGTTAGAGTAGGATATTATGCCTAGTGGACTAATATGCATTGAATGCAAGATTAAAGGAGAAAATCAAGGAATTTTTGCAAATACTAAGGTTAAAACTAGAATGGGACAAGGGAGAGGGATTGTAGGAGGTAAATCCTCCTAATTTTCTTATCCTCCATTCGAATATTCCTCCATCCATCATGCCAGCTCAGAGTGCAAGCAACCAAGCCATGAGGATTAGAAGGCAGTCGAGCAACTGAGAGAGAAAGAGCTAGTTTATCTCAAGTTCGGGAGCTGAGCCTCCCTGATTTTAAGGAAGTCATTGGGAACTTTATTTGTATAAGTAGAGAGGCCTAGAACCTCATTAGGATTCATATTTTATTGTAAAACTCTAAGCTATTTGCGAGCTCCAAACTTGTGAAATTTCTATTGATGTAATTTGTTGTTTTCGTAATAAGATTGAGTTTGTTTTGAGCCAGCATTGAGTTAACTTAGAGGGCTGAAGCTCTTGGGTTAGGGCCCAACCCTAGAAACCAAGGCTCCTCTTTCTTGTATATGTATGTTTACTATAGTTTCATAGCTTCATTGTTAATTTGCTTTTAGATGCATTTCCATTACAAGTAGTGTAGATTAGATTGGTTGTTTATTAGTTTGCTTCAATTTGTGTCTTAATTCAATAGCAGGTTAGCAAGGATAAAAGGAGCACCATAAGGTTTTCAACATGTGTCTCATCCTCACTTCCTTTCTCTAGGATCATGACTCAAGGAAGGGACCCTTAAGCAGCCCCGAAAACACAAAATTCTAGTTTTTTTATGAGCTTTGGAGTTTGTTGTCTTTAAATTAGTATTTGATTAGTTTTGCAAGGTAGAATTCTATTGTCATATTTTTCATCTTCATTTTTGTAGTAGATCTCATCCATGCTTTCATTCCTTTCAGAAAATTTCCTCATGCATAATGTAGGCAATTAGTTCATTAATTCTGCTTTTCTAGTTTATGAGAATGTTTCTTGTTTACATAGCTTTTTGGAAGATATACATGTTTTATGCAAAGTAGGTGCTTCAAGAGTAGACTAAGACTTCATAGCCAGTAGCCACCTTCCACTCCACCCACGTTAGCCATCCCTTATTTTCACCATCACCTCCACTAGTTTTCATCATTTTTCATAGAAATTCTTCCAAGCACATTGAGTGAATCCAACCGTCTCCTATATTTGTTGTTGACTTCTAAGTGATCCTAGACCTTCTCCCACTCCATTCCACCCATCACACACCTTTCCTAGGCCTTCCATCACCTCCAATACCTCACATTTTTCTCTTGGCCGTATCATATAGGTTTACAGGGAATGTTGTAGGTTTCTAGTACATCCTATAGGTTTTCCTAAAATGGCTTGTTTTGAGGCCGAAATGATGGAAATCTCTAGGAAGTCACCAAAAGCCTCCCAAATGCTTTCCACACCATCCAACCATCTCATAACCCTTCCAGCCATCCTCAAACATCCTTAATTCACCTACCACATCATTAGAGGAATTTAGTTTGTGTACTTGATTTTGCATAAAAAGAAAAAAAGTTAAAAATAGATTTAGTTCAGTCTCTTTACTTGCACATTAGTGATGTTTGACGCTTCTTTCTATAACTTAGATAATGGCATTTGGTTCATGTTGTTTTATCATTTCTACAAAGCATAGTTTCTTAGCAGTTAATTAGGAAATGGTGTGATTTTTCATTAAATGTTGACCTTCTCCATGATTACATTAGAGTAACTCTCTCTTAGAGTAGGTTTACCTTTATTGCATCAAGAAATCAAGCTTCTTATAACTCCATAGAGGTCTGGCTTGAAACTCCAATGGTTTCTCGCTAGCTGAATAGTGACGACAGCGAAAACCGTCACTTTTACTTATGTATACAGCACTGTCACCTCCAAGTTTGTATGAACCCCGGGTTGATAAAGTAATGCTAGTATCCTAGGAGTTGTAGCATCCTTGCTACAATACTAGTGCTCATCAGGGGTCTTCTCATAAAGGAAAATGCAAGTAACTTTAGTTTGTTTGTTTCTAAGATAACTACCCGTCTTAGTGGGACTAGTAGCTCTGAATGGACACTAGATTTCCCGATAACAAAATGGCTTCTCCGCTAGGGAATGAATAGCTTGTTTACTTGTTTATATTTGTTTACTTTATAAACTACAGACGAAGCCTGAAGTCAAGCCAGCTAGCCTTCGAACTACTTTTGCTACGTAACTGCAAAGTAGATCAATGCTACTTCAGTCCATCTGTGGGTTTTGTTTATAAACTAAACAACTGATTTGCAAACATCCTAATTGCTTTGGTGGTGGCTCAAGTAACCTCATTAGATCAGCCTCTGGATTTTTGTTTTTCTTCATTCTCTTTAGCTTTATTCAGGATTTTTGCTATCTCTGATCAATATACCACTGTTGAAACTCCCTTCCTTTGCATTATTTAGCCTCTATTGTACAAAGAATTGTGAATGTTTTTATGTATTTTTCGCCATTTACAGTTCTCCTTTACAAACAATAGCTTAATCGAACTATCGTCTTTTGATTTGAAAGTGTCGCAAGTGTCATTTTTAGTCAAAGAAAAGAATCCTACTCTTCTTGATGGTCGGTTACACTATTACCCTTTTATTTGATTTGAATTAATAGTATTTCAAGTGTCGAAAGTAGTTTTCAATTCAAAATCGCAAAGTGTCATCCTTGTCTTCCTTTCGTCTTTTGAAGAGAAAATTATTAGTACTGTCACTTTGAAAGAAAAGATAATTCAGATTTGTACTTAGCATTCTTTTTGTCATTCATACATTAAGAAATCAGAAAACAAATACATGCATGTGCATTTGCATTTAGACTGCTTGTTGATTTTGGTTTAGGACAATGCATCTAGTGTGTGCTCTCTGCTCAATGTTGAAAGAATCTTGCTTCTCTTTCTCTAGTAGCTAGGATTTTCATTGCAAAAAGAAGAGTAAATGACTGTTTAACATCTTAGATTGCATTTTTATGAATTGTATATCTACATCATGTGGTGAACCTTAAAGGCAAACTTCTTAAGAAAGATCAACTGTAAAATAAATTCAATGAACATAAAAACGTTTTGGAACCTCACACACAACATTTAGAAGTCTAGGCTAGAGACGTATTCTAGCATCGTAAAGCCTGGTAACTATCGCTTTCATCGTAGGTTGGGTGATTCCTCCTCTTTGAGACGACAAGTTCCAGTACGGACTTGTGCTCCCAGTACCGTCGAGTATATATTGGGAGACCACAATAGGCTATATCCTTTATCCTTAGGAATCCATGTCTATTGCCCTATCGATCACAATGCATTGAACACAACATTCAGGAAGATTGATTGCCGTACTGTAAAAATTATTCTGCAGTTTTGCGATTGGTTTGGTAATCCGTCTGTCTAGATTTCCAGAGTATTCTCTTTCATTTCTTTTTAGACTCCTTAAAGGAAAAGGTCCATCTAAGCACTTGTCACTTCAGGCTCATTAAAAATTGAAGGCGACTAGAGTCATCTTTAGCTTTTTCTCGACACTTAAAAACTGAAAAAGAAAGTTGTGTCAAAGCGTCTAAAATTCATTTAATTCGGAATCATATTTTCCCCTTTATTTTGAGTTGATCAAGTAATCCGTAGTCGTGGAAGAAAGTCAATCAAAACCTCGTCATTCGCGGAGACTGATAAGTCAACTGTCTTTGACTCTGGAAACGAAACTATTCCAGACCAAGCAAACTTTTTTAATTGGATCAAAGTCCCCTAGTTTGCTTGGAACTTGTGTTCCAACATCCTCAGAGACTCCAGTTACTCCTACCATTTCTGGTATCCCTACCTTTACAGAAGAAGTTCCGTAGTCACAAGAGGACATTAGAACTTATCTTAGTGTAATGGTAAACACTTATATTCCTAAACCAGCTCCATCTACAGTTGATTCGGAAGGTGTTATCCTCCAACATCTATTGCTGCAGATTTTATACCTTCTTCGGCACCAGAAATATTTTACGAACTTAACGGTCTACCTTTCCAACCTAGATTGATTGCTATAGAAGCAATTGTGGAGGATCTTCCATCCAGTACTCCATCGCATTTTGGAGCTGGGATCACCCTATATCCTTCTTCGTCAGAAGTTAGTCTCCCTTCATCACAAGTTCTTGTAGAATCGCTAGGAAATCTTTGGATAGACTCGATATGTCTGAAAAACCATCGACATCCAGGACTGTGTCATCTGACACAGTAGCAGCAGAACCTCCTGCTACTACTCCAACAATGTTCGCTGGTGTACCATCTATCCCAACTAGCTCTCAACCGCTAGATGAAGTCCACCCATGGACTATTTCGACAGTATGGTCTATTCCCGTTTGTTCATCCGGAATAATATCTGCAATCTCTTATGGTTAGTCTCAGCAAATTGATCATTCACAATAGTATCAATTTGGGCAGTCCAGTCTCCAGAGGCCAATCTTACCTTTGAACATTAGATTACCACCATATGGGGGGTAATATGCCCTTTCATTATTCCCTCTGGGAGAATAACCATATGAGAGTTCACAACAGAATTCGGGTCATGCTGGAATTACATCCAGTGGTTGGGTGCCAATACTACCTCAACAACCAAGAGTTGTATACTCAATGCAAACAAGTCTACCTGTGCCAAATATCCCCACTACACTGGCTATTGTGACAGTGTCACAAGTACAAGCGTTTCCTATTGTATGCCAACCTCAAGTTTCTCAGGTCGTAATACAACAACCTCTTGTCTCCACAACACAACCACAATCACCAATTAGTGGCTCCTTAACTGGAGTGACACAGGCTCGAATGGATACTATTACCCTCATCTTGGTCAAACAGCCAGTATTGGACAACAGCAAATGCTTTCACAAGCATGGTTGGTGCAATATCAACAACCGCAATTCCAACAAGCTTATCGAGGACATGATCAACAAAGCTTTGCGGGTAATGGGTAGCCATATATTCAAAATGGTCAACATCAATAATATCATAATGGTTATGCCCATCAGCCTTACCAAAGTTATCAGCATCAAATACATTATGCTGGTATGCAAAGACCCACTGCTCAGGCGATCCCATTTTATCCTAGTTATGCTTCGCCGAACCTGAGTCAACAGTTGCCCTTCGTGGCGACTTTAGAGTTACCGGATCTAAATCGACTAAAAAATGATCCAATTGCTTATGCCCCTTGGTGGCCGATGATTCCTCATAAACTTCCGTTAGATATTACTAAATTTAATGGAAATCCGGGTGAGGACCCATCGAATCATGGATGACCCTTCATCTGTGGTGTTTGTCCAACACTCTCAATGATGATTCGATTAGGCTTCACCTTTTTCAGTGAACGTTATCTGGTCTGGCAACAAAATGGTACATCAAATTACCTAGAGCTTCATTCGATAACTTCAGCGCCGTTGCCACAACCTTTTTAACCCATTTTTAGTTACCAATAAGGTACGAAACAGGAAGATAGCTTCTTACCAATTTCAAGCAAACGACAGCCACTCACATATCTGATCATATTCATGAGTGGCGACGTTGCCGTAGAATGGTAAAAACATATGTTCCTAATCAGCTGCTAGTTGAATGGTTTATTAAGTCATTGCTGCCTTCTATTACAGAAGATGTGGTAAAGGGAGGGGTCATCACTGAAGAGCAAGTCATTGCTCGTGCGCAATATTTAGACTTGATCTATCCTCAGTCTGGCATGCTCTACGATAAAATCCCTGATTCTCCTAGACCAAAGTTTTTCGTTCCTGCTCCTCCTAAATCAAACAAAGACTCTCATGCCAGTGATGGCATGAGGTACGACTAGCACAAAAACCATAAAGGCTACATCAAAGAAATCCCGTACGGTTTCTAGTCAAAATGCAAATGAGGAACTTCTCACCTCGAAGGTTAATGCCGTGTCGACCAACAAAGGCAAAGAACCAAAGCAACCAGGAGGCAAGAAGAAAAAGAAAGGGAAAAAGAAGAAGCAGGATGAGTTGTCTCCTGAAAAATCTTCTGCAAACCCTTATGGGAAAAGGAAACCCCCTTCGGGGTGTCAGATATGTGATGAGGATCATTCGATGAGAGATTGTCCACATAAAGCTGAAGTTAAGAAACTCTTTAAGAGTTGAAAAGCCTCAATGATATTGACTGATCCATTTCCAAACCCGGGAACCAATCTGGTTGCTAGTGACAATGCTTCCCCATCCCAAGTGCTTATGTTGTCCATTTCAAAATAGCAAAATGATGCTTTGATATCGACAAGGAATAAAGATTATGAGAATCCATAGCTGTCGAACAACAAGGCTACTAATCAACCTAGTAGTTCGACAACAACTTCGACCGAAGTTGTGCTATCCATCATTATTTGAGCTAACGATAAAGCCACCAAAGGGAGTAGTACAAAAATCGACATTTAATCCTCGTGCCAAAGCAGCATAAAATTATAATATAGTAGAGGACATGGCCCAATCGCCGTCCGCTATGTCGACACTTGAGGTACTGCAAAATTGCCCCTCCCAGAAACAGGCTCTATTATCAGCAATAGGTGGGATTGACCCAACAGATTCCAATCTTGTGGCCTTTAATCATAAAGTATATGACCCTCAATTACCAGCTCAACTCGCTTTCCTCATCTAAGTGAAAGCCCTCAACAAAGCTGTTCATCGAACAATTATTGATGAGGGGCCATCTACATGTATTATATCAATGAGTTGCTAGAAAACTTTAGGCTCACCACCCTTGTCGTGATCGTCGATGACGTTAAAAGCATTTGATGGACGAACATACACTCCATACAGGGTTTTAAGTAACTTGCAAGTTGAAGTGGGGGGCAAAATAGTAGAAATTGATGTCGAAGTTATCGATGGAAACCTCGATTACAACATCCTACTGGGAAGGCCCTGATTTATGCTATGGCTGCAGTTGTGTCAACATACTTCAAAAAGATTGCATTTCCTTTTCAAGGAGGAATTACAATCATCGACCAACAAACCTTTCTCCCTAATAGTTCACAAGTTATGAGAAGCATTCCAATGATCCATGGAAGCTCTCAATCGCTTCAAAATGTCAGAGTAGGCCTCCTAAAAAACCTTGCCTTAATGGGTACTTTCGCCCTACCGCCTCTACGTAATATGGTGGAAGTGGCCATGGTGGAAACCTGCAATATGATATCTTCTATATCTAAAAGATTCAGAAAATTCCCGAACATTTTGTCAGCATGGATCATCACCATTTTAGAAATATTGTAGCAATCAATTTTCTCGGCTTGGGGGCAAACTCAAATCAACACTCATCGAGTGTTTGGATAGATAGGTCTAAGGAATATGGCACCTCTTCAGATCCTTGGTCGCATGTACATTCTACAGACGAAGGAATCATTCAGTCAATGATGATAGGAGAGGCACCATGGGAAGATTACCACCATCGTTCCCATCTTCCAAATTACCACGAAGATTATTCCAACAACCTTAATCATCCTTCAGGTTTTGATTTTCTATCAAATACTGTAAATAAACTGGAGTTTCCATTTTTTAATCAGGAAATCTAGTGTTCATTTAGAGCTTCTAGTCCCACTAAGACAGGTAGCTATCTTAGAAACAAACAAACTAAAGTTACTTGTGTTTTCCTTTATGAGAAGTAGATGAGAGAGAAGCAAAGAGTATGAACCTCAGTCTTTTGCTTGGCTCCTTGCTTGTTTCCTTTCCCCTCTGACAGATCTTTGCCACTCCTCCCTTGCTTTCCATACTTCAAAGAGCACCTGTAAAGTCAAAGCAACATAATACCATCAAAGAACAGAGATCTACAATCATAAACAATATAGGACCAGATATATATTGACCACACAAATGCATATATCAACTCAAACATACAAGAATGTGGAGGAAAACTCAAATAGATTTATTGGTAGAAAGATAGAAGAGAGGATTACAACCCATTGATCCGACCCAGCGTCATCCTCCCAGCATGAAAGCCCTTCTTCACCTCATGAAAAGCTTAGATCACCCAACACTATGATGTTCCAGAAAGAAATCAACAGCACTTCTTTACAAAATACAAGATTCCTGCCTCTGGATCTCTGAGATGAGGGATCCATATATAGATGTTTGAAGGTGGGTGAGTCAGCTTCTAGGATTTTGATTAATGTCATTTCTCTTATAGTTCTCAATTCCACTTGGATATTTCATGATCTCTTACTCATCCCTAGGCGAATTCAGAGAACCAAGTATCACAGGAGAAGTTTCTGGAAGATACCATGATCATCCACCTTGCAAACTATCTCTTCCATTTGTCTACTCTTGCCCATCACACACTACAGAAGGGCTCTTCAGTATGCATTTCACTTTTTGCATGTGGCAGGTGAGATGCATCGCACCCTTAGCACTGACGAGTCTGTATGGTCCAGTTTTGAGTAGTTTTTCATGGAGAACTTCTGGGAGATGATGTAATCAGCTGACCTTGTTCCTTTAGGGTGTGAAACAAAACTTTTAGGGAATTAGAAGACCTTGGTTTATGGAAATATAAGATTGGTGTTGTAGTGCCCAAATATGTCTATAACAGTTGCCCCCTAAAGCATGAGGTCGTAAATCTTTTTGATGTCGGGTGAAATGCTTTATCATGAGGATTCGAGGTTTTTTGAACTGGAAGGCAACCTGTAATAAGATATAATACAATAAATTATCTTCATAACATTTTCATGATCTAGCTGAGGCGGGCATTCCCATACTCAGCTTTATAAATTCATTCTCATGTACATAGGACAAACAACCGTCTGTGTGGTAGACTGATGATTCTGGTAGAGCTATCATCCTTTGGCTTGGATGATTATCTGTGCAGCAATGATGTACATTTGATGTCTTTATTTTCCTGAATATATCGCAGCTTAGATGGATGAAAATTGATTCGGGGTCTTCAAACTTGTTCAATCTTCGCCAGAAGTACAAGTCAATCCATGTGAAAGGATGTTCTAGAGTCGAACATGGAAAGACATCGCCTGATTACCAGCCAATTATGTAAGCTATTAACATGCGCGAGAGGAATCACCGATAATGATGATGACCCTCAAGGTACGATAGTACAATTCACGTGGTGTGAAAATGGGACTTGGAGTCGAACACCATGCAAAATCTTTCAGTTGAAGGCCATTGATGTAAACTTGTCGCCGGAAGTGAGAAACTTGCCATTGAGGCATGCAAGCTTCAAAGTAGTGAAAAGGTTGTTCCTAGGTCGACTTCTTGGATAATGAGCTAATGTCGACAAGAAGTGACCCGTCGTAGGAGGGAATTAATGAATCCCACATCTACGACACGGAATGGGGCAAATGATTTTCTGGAGGTGAAAACGATCTGATGATACAGGGTTCAGGGTGGCGGTCATGAAAGAATGAAGTGTGAATGTATTACAACGGATGAGACACAAGCTGGGTTGGTGAATTCTCTGAGCGACTTCTCTTAAACATATCAGTGACACTGAAATGGATCAGTAGCGTTAACACCAAAAATGGATGGTACGGTGGACCAATGGTAATATGACCAGTGAATGGAATAACCCAACTCAACTCAATCATGGTGATGGAGTGAAAGTGTCATGTTCAAGAGCGACTTGCTACCAATAAAGTTTCTTCAAGTTTTCTTCCAAAATTTCCCCAGTCATTGCTGACATTACCTCTTTATTTTGTCAAGCTTAGGAGGATAAACTATGTTGTTCTATAATTTTTCCTGGGCAAACCCGTCACTATGTTTAACGAGCCTAGCGACAGTGAAAACTCATTCTTGTCTTGCATGGACAAGTTTGTCGCTATTGGTTTTAACGAGTTTAACGACAAAGATAACTCGGTCCTTTTTCAATTTTAGAGAGTCTGAAAAGGGACAGAAAGAAAACACCAGCAATCCTTTTTTGTCATGTAATCCCTTAAGTCTGAAAAAGTATAAAATAATACGAAAGGGATGAATTTTCGATAGTTTTAATGAGCCGAACAAGACAAGCGCTCGATCGTTTTGTGTAATGATCCTTCAGGTCCAAAAATATTAAAATCTAGAGGAGGGATAGCACTTCCAATCACTTTAACGAGCTGGACAGGCCAATTGCTCAACAATCTTTTCATATTTTATGAGTCAAATGAAAAGAGCTTAAAGAAGACTCGTTTCTTGAGGACCGAGTGATATTTTCACGTAGCAACTAGTTCCAAGTGAGGCTTGGAACTTTTCAATCACAGCAATGTAAAGAATATGGATAATAGAATCACTCATCGTAGTTGTTCCTCAAAAGGGGTAAACAATCAAATGGAGGCGTATGATCGGCTAAAAAAGAGTGGAGGTGATGGTAAGAACACGACCAAGGCTCAAAAGCTGATGATAATGCAATCACAATGGTTATTTTCTGAAGTTTGGTTCATTTTTTAATGAGCTTAAACTCTGGTGGAACATATGCTCATTGCTAGGTTTATTTTTTAACGAGATTGAACTTCATGTAAAGTTTCTCGTGCTAGTCGTATAATAAGGATGTCTCATGGATAGGTTCAATTTTTAGGGAGCTTGCACCATTTGAAACTTTGCTCGGCATCCTTTCTTTATGTAAGCTAAGAACGAAAAATCCTACAAGTTTCAAGGGGCAAGAACCTACAAACTAAGAAAATAAATGGTCGCTTTTCACTTTCATGCAAAAAGGTTTGCATGCCCCTGGGTATAGCGAAGTAGAGTTTCCAGGTTACCCTTCAATTTGCAGACAAAACATTTGTTTTATCAGGAAAGGCCTACCTTCTAACGGAGGTATCTTATTATGGTCTAATCCCATTTTCCTAAATGGACGAGTGTGTCAGACTAGTCATATATCCTCCGTGGAAACCTACCCTATACCCGAAGTTTTCCTACCGAAGCAGACCAGGGTGCATGCCCCCTGGGTTTCAGTCATAATCACCGAATTACTCGCATTCATTAGATGGAGAGACTGGAGATTGATGAGACATTCCTTGCATGAAAAGACCAGTTAGGGATGGCATTTGACTATTAGCTATGTGTGAGCCGGGGAATGAAAGTTGGTTTACGCTGGACCACTCTGCCTTCATGCGGAAAACACATGACTCGAAACACTGAGGAGACAATGGCTCCCATGCTATAAATGTATTCATGCCCAAGAAGTAGATTGTAATCGAAAGGTCCTTGGAATACCATTATGTTCAGGTAGACAATTTTCCTTCTCAAAATTATAGGCAAACTTGGAAGGATCCCTAACGGTCGACTGGTTCCTTTGTCGAAGCCTGTCAGATTTCACATCTCAAGCAGAAGCAATGGCGAATCAAGCACTTTCCAAGCAGTTGAGGAAAGGATACTCACAGAATCCCCTTCATCTATGATGGTACCAATCATGACCATTCTATAAGCTTGTACAATGATTCAGAATGGTACATCTGCTGCTAGTCCCACTAAGACGGGTAGCTATCTTAGAAACAAACAAAATAAATTTACTTACATTTTCCTTAATGAGAAGTAGATGAGAGAGAAGCAGAGAGCACCAACCTCGATCTTTCGCTTGGCTCCTTGCTTGTTTCCTCTCCCCTTTGGCAGATCTTTGCCTCTCCTCCCTTGCTTGCCTCGCTTCAAAGAGCACCTGTAAAGTCAAAGCAGCATAATACCATCAAAGCACAAAGATCTACAATCATAAACAATATAGGACCAGATATATATTGACCACACAAATGCACATATCAACCCAGACATACAAGAATGTGGTGGAAAACTCAAATAGATTTATTGATAGAAAGAGTAGAAGAGAGGATTACAACCCATTTATCTGACCCAGCATCATCCTCCTAGCATGAAAGCCCTTCTTCACCTCATGTAAAGCTTAGATCACCCAACACTCTGATGTTCCACAAAGAAACCATCATCACTTCCTTATAAAATACAAGATTCTAGCCTCTGGATCTGTGAGATGAGGGATCCATATATAGATGTTTGCAGGTGGGTGGATCAACTTCTGGGATTTTGATTAGTGTCATTTTTCTGATAGTTCTCAATTCCACTTGGAGATTTCATGATCCCTTACTCATCCCAGGGCGAGTTCAGAGAGGCAAGTGTCACAAGATAAGTTTCTGGAATATTCCATGATCATCCACCTTGTAAACTGTCTCTACCATTTGTCTACTCTCACCCATCACACACTATAGAAGGGCTCTTTAGTATGCATCGCACTTTTTGCATGTGGCAAGTGAGATGCATCGCACCCTTAGCACTGACGAGTTTGTATGGTCCAATTTTGACCAGTTCTGAGTAGTTTTTCATGGAGAACTTCTAGGAGATGATGTAACCAGCTAACCTTGTTCCTTTAGGGTGTGAAACAACATTTTTAGGGACTTAGAAGCCCTTGGTTTATGGACATATTTGATTTTGGTTGCATTGCCAAAATATGTCTATAACATTTGCCCCCTAAAGCATGAGGTCGTACATCTTTTTGATGTCGGGTGAAATGCTTTATCATGAGGATCCGACGTTTTTCGAACTGGAAGGCGACTTGTAATAAGATAGAATAAAATACATTATCTTCATAATATTTTCATGATCTAGCTGAGGCGGGCATTCCCATGCTCAACTTTATAAGTTCATTCTCATGTACATAGGACAGACAACTGTCTGCGTGGTAGACTAATGATTCTAGTAGAGCCATCATCCTTTGGCTTGGATGATTATCTATGCAAGAATGATGTACATTTGATGTGTTTATTTTCCTAAATATATCGCAAATTGGATGGATGAAACTAGATCCGGGGTCTTCAAACTCGTTCAATCTTCGCCCAAAGTACAATTCGATCCATGTGAAAAGATGTTCTAGAGTCAAACATGGAAAGACATTTCCTGATTACTAGCCAATGATGTAAGTTATTAACAGGCACGAGAGGAATCACCGATAATGATGATGACCCTCAAGGTACAACAGTACAATTCACGTGGTGTGAAAATGGGACTTGGCATCAAACACCACGCAAAAGCTTTCGGTCGAAGGCCATTGATGTAAACCTGTCGCCAGAAGTGAGAAACTTGCCATTAAGGCATGCAAGCTTCAAAAAACTGAAAGGGTTGTTCCTAGGTCGAATTCTTGGATAATGAGCTAATGTCGACAAGAAGTGACCCGTCGTAGGAGGGTAGTAATGAATCCCACATCTACGACAAGGAATGGAGCAAATGATTTTCTGGAGGTGAAAATGATCTGATGATACAGGGTTCAGGGTGGCGGTCATGAAAGAATGAAGTGTGAAGGTATTACAACGGATGAGACACAAGCTGGGTTGGTGAATTATCTGAGTGACTTCTCTTAAACATTTTGGCGACACTGAAATGGATTGGTAGCGTTAACACCAAAAATGGATGGTATGGTGGACCAATGGTAATATGACCAGTGAATGGAATAACCCAACTCAACTCAATCATGGTGATGGAGTGAAAGTGTCATGTTCAAGAGCGACTTGCTACCAATAAAGTTTCTTCAAGTTTTCTTCCAAATTTTTCCCCAGTCATTGCTAACTAGTACCTCTTTATTTTTGTCAAGCTTGAGGAGGATAACATATGATTGTTCTATAATTTCCCTTGGGGCAAACCCGTCACTATGTTTTAATGAGCCTAGCGACAGTGAAACTCGTGGTTTTAATGAGTTTAACGACAAAGATAACTCGGTCCTTTTTCAATTTTAGAGAGTCTGAAAAGGGACGAAAAGAAAACACCAGCAATCCTTTTTTGTCATGTAATCCCTTAAGTTCGAAAAAGAATAAAATAATATGAAAGGGATGAATTTTCGATAGTTTTAATGAGTTGAACAAGACAAGCACTCGATCATTTTGTGTAATGATCCCTCAGGTCCAAAAAGATTAAAATCTAGAGGAGGGATAGCACTTCCGATCACTTTAACAAGTTGGAGAGGCCAATTGCTCAGCAATATTTTCATATTTTACGAGTCAGATGAAAAGAGCTTAAAGAAGACCCGTTTCTTGAGGACCGAGTGATATTTTCAAGTAGCAGTTGGTTCCAAGTGAGGCTTGGAACTTTTCAATCATGGCAGTGTAAAGAAGATGGCTAACAGAATCACTCGTTGTAGCTGTTCCTCAAAAGGGGTAAACAATCAAATGGAGGTGTATGATCGGCTAAAACAGAGTGGAGGTGATGGTAAGAACATGACCAAGGCTCAAAAGCTGATGACAATGCGTTCACAATGGTTATTTACAAGAGGTGGGTTCATTTTTTAATGAGCTTAAACTCTGGTGGAACATTTGCTCATTGCTAGGTTTAATTTTTAACGAGCTTGAACTTTGCATAAAACTACTCATGATAATGGTCATTGATAATCGATTCATCGTTAACACTTTGTTCTTTTGACAGTTGTACTACCTGTTCAATTGCTCCATCAAATTGATTAGAAATGAGAATGCATGCTTGAAAAAATGAGTTAAAACACTAATATCGTACTCGAATTACGTGAAAAGTAATTTAAAAGTAGTTTTTACCCCTCATTTTACCACTTCATTTGAATTTGGGATTGTTGGAGCTCTGTAGGTGTTTTCCCCCTTGATTTTCACCAGCTGGTTCCGGGGGATTTTGTGGACGATTTCGGTGCCATCTAGACATGGTTGCCTTACATGATATGGGTACGGTAACTGCATTGTGGAACTGTAGTTTGCTCAAGTTCTTCCGCATATCTAGCATGAGGCAACAAATCAACTTGTTGCAATATTTCCTCGATGCATGGGATCCTACCAACCAAGTGTTCCAAATCAGAGGCAAATCCATCCCCTTGACTATTAACGACATCTACTTCTTTACTGGTTTATCGAGGTGTGGTGCCCCTCTCTCACTATCAGGTTCCACCCGTGGGGGCGAATCTGTGAGGGATTATATTCACCGATACTGTCGATAAGGATCTCAACTGAGCAGGGACAGCAAGATCAACATCCAAGATGTCATTGATTGGTCCTTGAGGACTATTTTATTCACCTTTACTAGATTGGCTAAGTAGCATGGCCCTTCACTTGGCCAACAGGTCCTATATGCAGTACGCCTTGGAATGCCTTGAACCAAAGGTATTCAACTGGTGTGATGTAGTACTTCCGGCGATAAAAGAACAGCTTACCAAGGTGAAAAACAGAAGATCCAAGAACTTTGGCTATGGTTCCATTCTAATCACTTTTGCGTTGGAGAAGATCCCACTGATGCAGCCACAGTACATTTTACTCAATTTGCCACCACTGAC
Source organism: Pinus taeda (assembly GCA_000404065.3). Taxonomy (NCBI): domain Eukaryota; kingdom Viridiplantae; phylum Streptophyta; class Pinopsida; order Pinales; family Pinaceae; genus Pinus; species Pinus taeda. Next base: position 197,795 of record APFE031098272.1, read on the forward strand.
TGAGCTATGGATGCAAAGATGGGTTGACCTTATGGCCCGACATGCTGGTCAGTCACAGGTTTCCTTCTCTAATGCCTTTTTTGAGCGGTTCAACCATCAACATATGGTTTATGCCGAGTGTTTGTATGTTGGTATGGATTTCTGGGGTGACCCTGATTTGGTGATGCCGGCTAGCGAGCAGTGGGGTGTCATAGGTAAAAATCTTTGACCATATCCCTATTTATTGCTTTTATAATGTTCTTGTGCTTTCTTTTATCAAGACTAATCAAAACTCATGTGCCCATGCAGATATCAGCCTAGTGCGACCAACAGTGCGCCTAAGAGCAGCAACTACCATTCCAGTAGGAGAGGCTGTAGGGAGGGCTATCCTTCGTGACCTGGATGTGGCCAAGACTCTTATAGTATTGCAGGATCAGATCGAGGGTCTCACCCTTGGTATCCCGGATGTGAGGACCAACGAGCTGCCTCTGATATTACAACGACATACCACTGGCGTGCCGAGTCAGTGGACTAGGCTTTTATGCATGATTGCGCAAGCAGTGACTTGTTACTCACTAGCACCATTAGACTAGGGAGCCCCCTAGCATTTTGATTTTTTGGGTCCTTTGACTGATTTTGTCTTGGACATAGAACACTATGTATAAACCATAAATAGTTATATATATTTTTGATTTTCAGAGCTTTATTTTGGTTAAGTTATATGATCCCGATGCAAATATTGTTGAAATGATTTTCTTTTATAAATGTTGCAAATGTATATCTAACACATACTTTGCTAATGAATCTGTTAATGTGTTTAAGTTTCTAGAAATGTGTTGATATTGAATATACTGTCTTTCCAAAATCTTGACCCTTAGGAACATATGATAGATAGCTGGATTCCACATGGAATAGATGCTGGTGAGCTGTAGAATGATGAGTTGTGAGTCTAGCCTGAAGACAAGTCGGCGTATGCCATGCACGATGGCATCAGAGAGGAGCTCTATCAATGCACTGTATTTAGTGATGTTGTTCATTGATCGACCAATACATACCCCTCTGAAACTCATTAACTTGCTGCTTGGTTCAAATATGGCCCAAGCCACAGAAGATAGGTTTCGTGAACTACGACATGCTTCGTCAGCGTATCCAACAAATGACTCCACAAGTTTGACATCTGAAACAAATGTAAAAGTGGATTACCTAACCAAAACGATTACTCTTAGCGAAAACAAAAATGTAACAAAATCATATGAAGAGGTTACTACACTGAGTCAAGCATAGTAACGCTTAAGGTACAACCTGTTTTCGGGTTGCGACAATGGAATCCCGACATAATCCACTAACTTGTAGGCTCCTTTTGCTAATACACACTTCACAATATAGGGGCCCATCCATAAAGACTGGAACTTACCTACTCCCAACTTATTGGACTCCTGGTCATGAAGTAAGACCAGGTCACCTTCTAAGAAGACATGGCATTTGATATTCTTGTCAAACTATGCCTTGACTCATTTCTTATGTGCTTCGTTAGCCAAGGCGGCATCACAACGGGTTTCATCCAATTGGATTACTTCCAAGAAACGAGCCTCCTCTTCTGAAGTTTCGGGGAGAAGTTTGACTACGAGCTTGAGGGATAAGATTTTGCACTAAACTGGTAAGATTTCTTCCAGGCCATACACTAACTGAAAGGGCGTAAACCCGGTCGCATTTCTCACCGATGTCTGGTATGCCCACAAGGCTGAGTATAGGATTAGGTGCCAACTCTGTTTATGGACTCCAATCATCCTTTGCAGCATGTGTTTCAGGACTTTGTTGATTGCCTCAACTTGTCCGTTAGCTTGTGGATAATACAGAGTAGAGCTATCGTGAGAAAGTCCCAATTTGGCAGCCAACTCAACCATCATGTGATTGTGGAAATGTGATCCATGATCTGTGACTATAGCTTGTGGAACACTGAATCTGGAGACTACATGATTGAAAAAGAAAAGAGCAGTCGTTTCGCCGCTATTGTTTAATGTAGGCATCACTTCGGCCCATTTCGTAAAATAGTCAACTACGACTATGATATACCCATGCCCCCCGATCGAGGTGGGGTTACATGTCATGAAATCTATGCCCCATTTGGCGAATGGTCCAACAACAACTACTGGCTGTAGAGGTGCGGGTGGTATTCTGGTTTTGTGATCAAATATTTGATAGGCATGGCAACTTCTGACTGTGGTTATGCAAACTTTGAACATTGTTGGCTAGAAGTATCCTGCTCATAAAATATTTTGTGCCGTAGCATAACCAGATTGATGCCCTCCACATGCACTTGAATGACAATCATTCAAGACATTTTTGGCCTCCTCATGGGTGAGGCACCTTCGCAGAACTGTATCGATACCACGACAGTAAAGTGTATCATCGACGATCATGTAGTCTTTTGCTTGGTATCGAGTACGTCACTGTTCCAAGTGAGAGGTATTAGACCTATATGTTTTTGTCTAGAGATAGATGATTATATCTCCATACCACAGGTCGCTTGAAGATATCAAAAACAAAGATTTATCCACGATTGTTGCTTTGGATGTTGAATCATTGGACAATGATGGGAAGTCACATAGTAACTCTGTGAAAACCAGGACTTTTTTTGATTTGCATTTTACGAATTCTAGATAAAACTCTTGCAAAATTGCTATCCATTTCAAATATTTGACCCCAAGTAACTGTCGCGACAAGATGTAAGTCATGGGGTTGCAATCTGACAAAATGGTAGTTTTTCGAAAGAGGACATAGTGTCGAAATCTCTGTACTACTTGAACAGCTACGAGAGCCAGCTTTTCAACATATGAGTACTTTCTTTCTGTATCATTTAATTTTTGACTTAAATAATAGATAGGATGTTCTATTCCATTGTCTTCTTGAACTAAAACCATTGCAATGGTCGTATCTGTTGCAGCTAGATACAGGTTAAAGTCTTTTTGATAATCAGGAGCATACATTAATGATGATTTTATTAGGGATTCCTTTAGATCATCAAAGGAAGCTTGTGCAACTTGATCCTAGTTGAAGGGTACTTCTTTTTTCAACAGATGCATATAACCTTTAGCAAGTTCGGTGTAATTTGGAATGAACCTCCTTAGAAAGTTTGATTTCCCTTGGATTTTCTGAATCTAAAGCAAATTTGAAGGTGGAGGCAAATCGATGATTGCCTGAACCTTACATGAGGTGATACGAATCCTGTCCTTTGAGACTACAAAGCCAAGTAAATGGCCATAACTGAAACAAAACACACACTTGTGCAGATTGAGTCGTATTTTGTAGTGCTAACAACGTAGAAATATTGCTCTCAAATGCCGCGGATGATCGGTCTGTTTTCATGAATGAGCCGGAAGATCATCGAGGTATGCTTGAACGATGTTCTTGATGTCATGGAAGGCATAATTCATTGCCCTCTAGAAGGTTGCCCCTGCATTCTTTAAACCAAAAGGTAGCTTGCGGTATGCGAATGTCCCCTACGGACAAATAAATGTAGTCTTGACTGGTCCTGTGGGCAGATATTTATTTGATTATACCCAGAAAATCCATCCATAAACGAAAAGATTTCTCATCTGGCGCATTCATCAATTACCTGGTCAATAAAGGGTCTAGGGTAGTTATCCTTTGGACAAGCTTGATTTACATCCCTATAATCGACGCACACTCTAATCGTTCCTTGCTTTTTCATCACAGGAACTATTAGCCTCCTGCTGCAGCAGGTTACTCATATTTCATGATTGACATTTTTTCAGGCCAAATATGTCATACTTTGCATGCTGCAATGCTCCATATTTGCTAACAGACACCAAAGAAAGAGGCCATGAAAGTGTGCAAGTCAAAGTTCATCTGCTGCATTCCAATTTTGGAGAGTTATTCCATTTTTGTACAAGTCTCAATCAAAGGGAGGTCCAAACAGCTTAAGCTTCGTCTCCCTAGGTTTCAATTTCCTGTTGTAGAATATAGAGCATGAATAATCTGTCCAAACAGCTTAATCTTGGCAGATTATAGATAGGAAGAGAAACAAAGGAGCCCAATTGCTTAATCTGGGCCCTTGGAAGAAATAAGGGTAGTTTGTAGATAGGAGGGAAGTCAAAAGAAAAAGAGGACAATCAGGGTTTGCTAATTCAAGTGCACCCAATTCAAGTGAAGAAAAAATGTTAGGATTATTAAGCTGGGTAAGTAGTGTGAGGTTGCAGAAGTAAAGATGCTATTACCATTTGGCTTATCAAAAAAGGTTCATCTCATGGGTAAGTTGGCATCTTGGCAATTGATTGGTAATACAACAAGGAAGCATGACTAATTCCCCTTTCATTTCCCCAAAAATCATTTAACTAACATTCCCCTAAGGACCTTGGGATCTGCCCAAGCAATCCAGCTTCACTCCATTTCCTATTAAAGCCAAGTTGACAGCTAAGTTGACTTAGTGAAAGGAAGCCACATTTCTTGTGTAAAAATTAATCTTTGCAAAATCTGTTCATTTCCTTATGCTTGAGTTTTTAATCTGTAAGCTTAGCATGCACACATCCCTTGTCATTTCTCAGAACTCATATTAACATCTAATCCTATTATATAGCTCCCTAAACCATGTTTCCCTACCCCTACTCTAAAAAGAGACTATATAAAAACCCCAATAAATACTAAATATCCCACCCCTTGGCAATTATAGCCAAATAGATTAAAGTCGGGAAACATTGGGTCCACTTGGGATCCACTGTTAACCCTTCCACGTTCACTCGGGATTTATTCAACTTCTGGTTGAATAAATAACCATATTAACCCCCCCCC
>APFE031098272.1:203139-221055 GCA_000404065.3 Pinus taeda
GTGATATCAGCGCCATGTCACCCTGCCACGTCACCTCCACATCACCCTTTCTTGCCTGCACCTTGCTGACATCACTTGCCATCGTACTGTACTTGTGCCATGTCACCAGTTGACGTCATCAACCTGCCACGGTTTCCACTGCCACGTCATCATCCACGTCAGCTGCCACGTCATCTTCCGCACCCACTACCCGACAAAAAATATGTCATGATGACGTCATCCTAGGAAAATGCCAAAAACCCCAAAAAACACCAAAATTCTGGAAAGTTGGGTTAAAAGTCATGAAAAAGACTATTTTAGTTCATTTCTATTTTTCACTGTGAAAACAACGTGCATGCGGTTTTCTGTTAATTCACACTCCCGAGACATTAGCAACTAGTCAACCTACAAATTCGGCACTGTGGTTCGTCTCACTAGCTCAATTTCTACCTATCAAGTGCCTTTGGCTTCGTCATAACAGGTATTTACCCGATTTTTTACCCAAATCCCTGTTTTCATGCTGCTCTATTCAAAATTCAGAAAAGGACTCGCTTTTGGCTTTTAAAATTACTCCCAGCAATCACCCATTGCCCTGCACCTATCATTTGAGCTCGTCATTCTCTCTAAACTTACAGTCTGAGCAAATTCCTTCTGCGAAAGGGTTATTCCTCCACTCTGTTCGTTCATGGTTGCCCTTGAAATACTAAAATCTCTAAGTTATTAAGTTAGGCCACCCAAGTATCCTATTTTTCTTTGGTTCTAGCCTTTTGCCTAAAAGGGAATCCTTAATTTCCTATCCCGTCTACAAGCTTGTGCCCCTCAGGCAAAATTCGAATCCCATCCTCCTAGCATTGTGTCGAGTGCCCATAGAACCTCTAATTTTGACCCGTTCCTGTGAAAACATCCAGCTGGAGTGCTGCCACTCTTCGGCATACCGTGAACTCTATACTGTGAGGTCCATTTAAATAAAAAATCAGTGGTTGTACATGTCAAAGTGTCCACAGAGCCTCAATCTCTGCCTCCTGTTGCTATTTTGCCTCTATTCCACTCAACCAAAACAATACAAGATATGGAGGCCCTAGTTGCCCTGAACATTGCTCCTCTGAATGCCCTACACATGGACTTAGAGTGGATACCTCTAGCAGACAGAGACTTCCAGATCGAGGACATGAGGGGCCTTGTTTCTCACGTTCGGACTGTCTCCCAATTCAAAAACAGTCATAAAAATAATACTGATCTTGTGGGAATTTGGCAATCTAGTATGCCTATCTACTACCTCCCGCAAGTCAATGTGCTTCCTGATTTTATCCATCTATGTCATTCACGTTATGAACCCACTCTAAGAGAAATCCTCAGCCCAGATGGGTCGGTCTTGTTTTATATCACTCCTCAATCCATCAATCAAATGCTGAACTATGAGCCTCCTCAGTCCTTGGTTCCTCTCACCCTGAAACATCTGATTGATAGTAGCCTAAGGCTTTCTAAGGCAGAGATATTAAGAGTTAATTAGCTATTCATGATACCACAATATTAGAGTGATCATCCTCTACCGTATCATCAGCTCTCATTCAATGAAATAGGTAGGCTCATGGTGGATATGATTTCCTACATCTTAGGGTGCAATACAGGATAGTTTGTAGATGAGACAGTGTTCCAGCTATTAGCAATATTTACCCCAGGGCAGACCCTGCTGTCATGTATGACTATGCCACGTTCATAGCCAACAAAATACATGAGAAATTTATGATGATGGACAGGGAAAGAGTTTTCAAATACACCTCTTACATTTATCATTTGCTGCTCTACTATCACCCTGATAGTTTCAAAATCCCTCTCATGAAACTTGATTAGAGAGGAGAGAGGAGATCTGTAATCTTTTGGACTTCAGTTTTTCATAGAGTCCACTATTCTCCCTATACATATTGTGAATTCATTGACCTCTTTATCTACCCAGCTACTTGTTTGTTAATGGAGACTCCTCCTCCCAGATTTACTGCCGAAATGCAAAGAATTTTGCATCTTTCCAAAGAGTACAGCATTGGGGATTGGTACTTTTACCAAAACCATACAGTAATCGGAATTTATGGGAGTGAGTTATCCCCCTATAAGCTGCCAAGGTACGTTCCCATGAGGCTCTTTGCCTTAGAATATTTCAGACAGTTCAGTCATGCAGACCTAGTTCACTTCCATGGCAAAAACAAGAAGGCACAGTTGAAAATCAGACATCAACTGGGTCCCCTTGTTTTCAACAAAAGGGAAGAAGCCTGGAAGGATGCAGATAAGATGTTGAGGGAGGAAATGTTGTTAAAACAAAGCTTCTACTGGGCACCATATGACCCCGAACACTTCATAAGCTTTAGGAGAGTCAAACACAAGCTTTCAGGGTATGTGCACCAGCCAATCCCTCACATTGAGCAACATGCTAATTTTCCAGAATGGGTAGAAGGTTCTTTAGATGATGAACAAATTTTTGAAGAAGAAAAATTACAGAAAGACATGAAAGAAGTTGAGAAAGGAATTGACCTGGAACATGTTGCACAGGTCACCTTCATACAGCCACAACCAGTGGGAGCAAGCACTTCAACTGCCACCTCACCGCAGCGAGTTAAAGGAGCCATATCATTAACAGAAAAGGACAAAGAAATAGAGCATTCTGAGGAACAGAGTACAATGGAGGAGCAGCCTTCTCTGAATCTAGAGAGAAGCCAAGAACAAAGTCCCTAAACACAAAAAAAAGCACCTGAAATTCCTGTGCTGCCAACTCCTCAACATGAGGAAAGAGGGAAGAAGAGGGACCAAGCAGAGAGTACACCTATAGGTACATCAACTGACCAACAAGGAGAGAAAAGACAAAGGTTAAATCCCTATGCCAAGGAAGAGACCACAGAAGAAACTCTTAGAAACATAAGAGGTGAGGGGCCTTCAGGGCAGCAGATCCCTCCTATTTTGGAGACATCGGCCAACTCCTTCCAACAGGAGCATGACAGACAACCAGGTGGGGAGGTTTCATCCTCCAAACAGCAGGCGCAAAAGGGCTCAGACATTAAAAGGGCATTTACTGAAATCAAAGCTAGGAATGAACCAATAAGATTCCAGCTGTATAATCAACTGCTATGGATGGCCCCAACAAATCAACAGAGGCTAATGGCAGCCTATGACATAGAAGCAGGGAAAATGACTTTAAGTCACTTTAGACCAACCGTGCAGCAACCACAATCAGCTGCAGACTACATAAGAACCAATCTGGAAGTCCTTTCCAAGGACATACATCCAATAGACCAGATTGAGCTACATAAGCAGACAGGAGAAATGGTATACTCAACTCTGGCAGATAAGGCTTTGCTGGCTCATAGATTGCAGAACTCCTTGTACAATACCTCTACCCAGCTAGAGCTAGAAAAGGCCTCATCATTGGCCAAAGACAATAGGATAAAATCCCTTGAGGAAATCATAATAGAGATGGGACATGACCCCAAAGACCCTAAGGGAACACAAGCCTTGATCAGGAAGAAAGAGGAGGATATAGCAGCCCTCAGAAAACAAATGAAATTGTTGCCAACCCTACATCCTCAGACTACAAAAGTAGTATAGTAGAAAGAAATGGAGGATGTGTACACCTTGCTCATGAAAATGAATCAGAGAATACTGGACACGGAGAAGGCACTAGAAGAAGCTTTACAAGGGAAGTAGCCTGAGTTGGCCCCAAGGCCTCCTCCATTAATTCCAACAATCTCGGTTCCTCCTCCAACAGTTACTACAACAACACCTCCACCAGCATTGACTTCAGCAGCAACCACATCAGCAACCACAGCAGCAGCGGCACAAGAGGCCAATTTGGTCATGCAGGCCATGATGAAAGAGATTAAGGCCCTTGAATTGCAAATGATAGAAATGAAGGAAACTAAAGAGAAACTAGCTAAGGTTGAGGCCAGCTATGATAAATCAAAGATCACAGTTGTTGAGAAAACCAGGGAAGTAAAGGCCCTAGAAAATAAGATAAAGGCCTTGGAGAAAGACCTCACTCTTCATACAACCCTGACTCAAATTAAAACAATTTTATGGGATAATATTGGCAAAGCTCTTGTTGAAAAATGGAAAGGGATTCAAACCATTTTTGACTAGATAGATTTGATGGTGATAGCTCAGTATGAGACTCGAAAGGCCAGGGCATTATTAGCAGACAAGCCTGAGTTGGCTAATAAATTGATTCACTTCTTAAATACTCGTATTGGTGACTAGTTTATAGCACTGAACATTCAGAACAGAACATAGACTATTGTGAGAGTCAAGAAGGTGCTAACCATGAGGAATTTTGTCCAGACCATAGAAAGAAAATGCCAAGAGATGAAAATAGAGGTACAGGCCTTCAGACAAAGGATGGGAGATCTACAGAGCAAAGGTTTACCCAGCCTGGTCACCAGCACAAGAAAGCTGTTAAAGCAAGAGAAATATGCATACAGGCTACACACTTATGTAAAAAATTAGATCACTGCCTCATCAAGCAACACAGAAGAAGCAATCCCTCCCACAGGGCAGACTTTGTATAATAAATTGGAAGATCTATTTTACAGTGAACATGAAATAAAACATCGTTTCCCGGTATGGCCGACTTATTATACATATACAGAAGCTGATGAAATATTGTTCAAATTAAGAAAACATCAGTTACCACCAGAAGAGTGGTGGCAAAGCTTGCTTCAGATTTTAAAGTAGTTTTGATTCTCTTCATATTTTTCTTGCATAAGCAAACTTCATTATACAGCTCTACCATCAGGAAATTCAAACCAGCAACAGATGAAATTAGCGCTAAAAAGCATTAAACTAGCTAAGCAGGTGGCAGGTGACAACACGCCCAAAACAGCTCATCAGCACAGCGGTCATCAACCGACTTTCTCAGTCTAGAAGTCAACGACAATCAGGACACCTACAGCGGCTAATTAAACGCATTTACTTTATCGATTATTGTTGTGCATTTTTTCTTCATAATAGTTATTGATTATGTCAGAGTAGATGGGCACAGTTAAGTCCAGATATTTCCCTATGAGATATTTTGTAAATAACTCCTATATATACTACTGAGGCAGATGTATTGGGGGTTGGTTGGAAGATTTTTGGTCTGTTGGTTGTTTGAATTGCTCCAAGAGAGACTCGCTTTGTGTACCTGATGATTTCTATAATCAAAGATTGCTGAAAGCTTGGAGAATGAACTGTTTGATGCATTGCTAATGGTTATGAAGAGTGAACGATGGAATTCTTGTGCTGTTTATGAAACAATAAGTTTTTCTCATCTCTGTAATTTCAATTTCATATATGTTCAAGTCACGGAACAAAAGTCTGGTTTAGAATTTTCTTTGTTGCAATCTACCCTCAGTTTCTGTGCCTTCTTAATGTTTTCCTCTTGATTTAGTCATAAATATGAATTCCTCATGGCTCATATTTACTCTAATTCACTTATGAATGACTATTATTTAAGAATTCTTTACTGCTCTTAAGTATGGCTCTTCCATATTCCCTCTGCTAAACTGATTGAGAGATTCTTTGCTGCCTCTCATTCCTTAGCCCTCAACCCATCTCCATTCAAATTGGATATTGTTTCACGAACAGCTACCTTGCTCCTCCTTTCTCTTGTGACCAAGAAAATGCACCATCAGTTGCACTCCATGACTCCATGCCCAATGGTTTGAAATTTATTTTACTATGCCTTGCCTCTTTCCTTGAAGATATCCTCCCTTCACCCAAGCCTTCCTTCCACCCAAAATAAAAACCACTGAAACCAATAGCTAGCCTAAAATCATCATCAACAAAGCTAAATCATTAAGAGAGAGCCCTCTCTGATCGCAGGTGGGCTAGAACCTGTAATCAAAAGATTGGTTTGTGGTTACCTCGGCCGTATCCCTTCAGGAGCTTAGGGACAACCTGAGTGTTAACATAATGGCGACTCCACTGGGGACCTTCCTCAAATATTCACACAAATCATGTTGGAAAGCTCCATTGGGACAAAGTTAGGCCTCCCTAGCCCAAAATCTTCAAGATATTCCCAAAAGAAGTAGTATACAAGTTTTCTGGGGAAAAGTGCTCCTTTCTTTAAAAATTTCAAGTTTATTTCTGATCCTTGATGGTGGACAGAGATTAGGCTCTTCAAATATTAAGACATCCACCTGGCGACTCCACTTCATTTTCAATCAAGACTCCACTGGGGAAGGAACAAATTCTAAAACCTAAATAGTCCATGTTCCAAAGTGCTAACAATAAAACAGGATGGCTAGGTCCGTGGAAAATATTTCATTTCATGAAGCCTTAAATGGATTTAGGGAAAGTTTATCAGAGTTTGAGCTTGATGAAGATTTTTTAAGATTGATGTTGTTAAAAACAACAGGAAGCCAGCATAATCTTTTTCTTGATTTGGTGGTTGAAAGATATGAAAATGAAATTGAACTATTGCAGTCTCAAATTCAGTCATATAATTTTCGTGATCCTAAATTTTTTTTGCAAAATCTTCCTTCCCCAAGTCATGAGAAACTAGGATTACCGTCCGGCTTACAGATTTGGAATGACCATGCTTTCAATGAAAAAACTGAAGGAATAATGACAGGGTTGATTATTGAGGATGCAGTGGTTCCATCAAATCAAGAAGGCCTACAGGAAACTATCCCGCATGATATGTTCATTGATCCTATAGCAGACTACATGGAGCTTCTCCTCAACTCAAAATCTTTAACATACTTTCTCGGTGAGGACCGGACACATCAACAATGGCCTTTCTATGTACCAATTTTGGTTATGGGGACACATGACCAAAAAATGCTTTCAGCTTCTGTAACAATCAGTCAGCCAGTTCAGTTCTCTCTACAGTTGCTTAAATGGCTGCATTGGCTGTTTCATTTTACCTAATCAGTAAAGGAAGTACTGATTAGAATAGGTAGGTAGGATTTCAATTTTCTGTTTGGACAACAACCATGCTATAGTTGAAGCTCGAAGTGAAGGCCCTAAGCTCTTCAAGTTTGTTGTTATGTTCATAAATAAATTAGCCATCAAAGGGAAGGTTCAGAATACAATAACAATAGAGCATCAAGGCAGTCTGACCTGCTATTCTTGGCTTTTCACAAGGAAAAGTCATCCCAAAGTGGAGCCAATGTTAGCCTCTTGCTACAACAGGTTACTCATATTTCATGATTGACATTTTTACAGGCCAAATATGTCATAATTTGCATGCTACAATGCTCCATATTTGCTAACAGACACCAAAGAAAGAGGCCATGAAAGTGTGCAAGTCAAAGTTCATCTGCTACATTCCAATTTTGGAGAGTTATTCCATTTTTGTACAAGTCTCAGTCAAAGGGAGGTCCAAACAGCTTAAGCTTGGTCTCCCTAGGTTTCAATTTCCTGTTGTAGAATATAGAGCATGAATAATCTGTCCAAACAGCTTAATCTTGGCATATTATAGATAGGAAGAGAATCAAAGGAGCCCAATTGCTTAATCTGGGCCCTTGGAAGAAATAAGGGTAGTTTGTAGATAGGAGGGCAGTCAAAAGAAAAAGAGGACAATCAGGGTTTTCTAATTCAAGTGCACCCAATTCAAGTGAAGAAAAAATGTTAGGATTATTAAGCTTGGTAAGTAGTGTGAGGTTGCAGAAGTGAAGATGCTATTACCATTTGGTTTATCAAAAAAGGTTCATCTCATGGGTAAGTTGGCATCTTGGCAGTTGATTGGCAATACAACAAGGAAGCATGACTAATTCCCCTTTCATTTCCCCAAAAATCATTTAACTAACATTCCCCTAAGGACCTTGGGATCTGCCTAAGCAATCCAGCTTCACTCCATTTCCTATTAAAGCCAAGTTGACAGCTAAGTTGACTTAGTGAAAGGAAGCCACATTTCTTGTGTAAAAATTAATCTTTGCAAAATCTGTTCATTTCCTTATGCTTGAGTTTTTAATCTATAAGCTTAGCATGCACACATCCCTTGTCATTTCTCAGAACTCATATTAACATATAATCCTATTATATAGCTCCCTAAACCATGTTTCCCTACCCCTACTCTAAAAAGAGACTATATAAAAACCCCAATAAATACTAAATATCCCACCCCTTGGAAATTATAGCCAAATAGATTAAAGTCGGGAAACATTGGGTCCACTTGGGACCCACTGTTAACCCTTCCCCGTTCACTCGGGATTTATTCAACTTCTGGTTGAATAAATAACCATATTAACCCCCCCCCCATTTCTAGGGTTTATCAATATTCAATTGGTAAATAGCCAAAACCCGAAATTATTTTAACCTTATCCTAAAGTTTGAAACCCACCCACGGCCGCAAATATTCATGGTTTAATGCACACGCATTTGTGCTAAACCCTGATCATCTTCCCCACCCGACTACCGTCGGATCAGCCCTCCCAGATCTGATGGCCCTCATGCATATCGGGCGCCCTTTTGCGATGGTTCGTTAGCACCCAATGTCTGACGGTTTTACCGTCGTACACTGGGACAGCGGGCGGCATCCCATTGCATCGGGAAGCCCCTGACAAATACCACCTCCATACCAAAGGCGGTCCGATGCAATCCAAAACCGCCCCACCCCCCACTTGATATCAGCACCGTGTCACCCTGCCACGTTGCCTCCACCTCACCCTTTCCTGCCTGTGCCTTGCTGGCATCACCTGCCACCGTACTGTACTTGTGCCATGTCACTAGTTGACGTCATCAACCTGCCACGGTGTCCACTGCCACATCATCATCCACGTCAGCTGCCACGTCATCTTCCATACCCGCTACCCGACAAAAAATATGTCATGATGATGTCATCCATGGAAAATGCCAAAAACCCCAAAAAGCGCCAAAATTCTGGAAAGTTGGGTTAAAAGTCGTGAAAAAGACTATTTTAGTTCATTTCTATTTTTCACTGTGAAAACAACGTGCATGCGGTTTTCCGTTATTTCACACTCCCGATACATCAGCAGCTAGTCAACTTGCAAATTCGACACCGTGGTTCATCTCAGCAGCTCAATTTCTACCTATCAAGTGCCTTTGGCGTCCTCATAATAGGTATTTACCCGGTTTTTTACCCAAAACCCCGTTTTCATGCTACTCTGTTCAAAATTCCGAAAAGGACTCGCTTTTGGCTTTTAAAATTACTCCCACCAATCACCCATTTCCCTGCACCTATCATTTGAGCTCGTCATTCTCTCTAAACTTACAGTCTGAGCTAATTCCTTCTGCGAAAGGGTTATTCCTCCACTTTGTTCGTTCATGGTCGCCATTGAAATACTGAAATCTCTGAGTTATTAAGTCAGGCCGCCCAAGTATCCTATTTTTTATTGGTTCTAGCCTTTTGCCTAAAAGGGAATCCTTAATTTCCTATCCCATCTGCAAGCTTGTGCCCCTCAGGAAAAATTCGAATCCCATCCTCCCAGCATTGTGTCGAGTGCCCATAGAGCCTCTAATTTTGACCCGTTCCTGTGAAAACATCCAGCTGGAGTGCTGCCACTCTTCTGCATACCGTGAACTCTATACTGTGAGGTCCATTTAAATAACAAATCAGTGGTTGTACCCGTCAGAGTGTCCACAGAGCCTCAATCTCTGCCTCCTATTTCTATTTTGCCTCTATTCCACTCAACCAAAACAATACAAGATATGGAGGCCCCAGTTGCCCTGAACATTGCTCCTCTGAATGCCCCACACATGGACTTAGAGTGGATACCTCTAGCAGATAGAGACATCCAGATCGAGGACATGAGGGGCCTTGTTTCTCACCTTCAGACTGTCTTCCAATTCAAAAACAGTCATAAAAATAATACTGATCTCCTGGGAATTTGCCAATCCAGTATGCCTATCTACTACCTCCCGCAAGTCAATGTGCTGCCTGATTTTATCCATCTCTGTCATTCACGCTATGAACCCACTCTGAGAGCAATCCTCAGCCCAGATGGGTTGGTCTTTTCTTATATCACTCCTCAATCCATCAATCAAATGCTGAACTATGAGCCTCCTCAGTCCTTGGTTCCTCTCACCCTGAAACATCTTATTGATAGCAGCCTAAGGCTTTCTAAGGCAGAGATATTAAGAGTTAATCAGCTATTCATGATACCACAATATCAGAGTGATCATCCTCCACCATATCATCAGGTCTCATTCAATGAAACAGGTAGGCTCATGGTGGATATGATTTCCTACATCTTAGGGTGCAATACAGGAGAGTTTGTAGATGAGACAGTGTTCCAGGTATTAGCAATATTTACCCTAGGGCAGCCCCCTATTGTCATGTATGACTATGCCACATTCATAGCCAACAAAATACATGAGCAATTCATGATGATGGATAGGGAAAGAGTTTTCAAATACACCTCTTACATTTATCATCTGCTACTCTACTATCACCCTGATAGTTTCAAAATCCCTCTCATGAAACTTGATTCAAGAGGAGAGAGGAGATCTGTAATCTTTTGGACTTCAGTTTTTCATAGAGTCCACTGTTCTCCCTATACATATTGTGAATTCATTGACCTCTTTATCTACCCAGCTACTTGTTTGTTAATGGATACTCCTCCTCCCAGAATTATTGTCGAAATGCAAAGAATTTTGCATCTTTCCAAAGAGTACAGCATTGGGGATTGGTACTTTTACCAAAACCATACAGTAATCAGAATTTATGGGAGTGAGTTATCCCCCTATAAGCTGCCAAGGTACGTTCCCATGAGGCTCTTTGCCTTAGAATATTTCAGACAGTTCAGTCATGCAGACCTAGTTCACTTCCATGGCAAAAACAAGAAGGCACAGTTGAAAATCAGACATCAACTGGGTCCCTTTGTTTTCAACAAAAAGGAAGAAGCCTGGAAGGATGCAGATAAGATGTTGAGGGAGGAAATGTTGTTAAAACAAAGCTTCTACTGGGCACCATATGACCCCGAACACTTCATAAGCTTTAGGAGAGTCAAACACAAGCTTTCAGGGTATGTGCACCAGCCAATCCCTCACATTGAGCAACATCCTAATTTTCCAGAATGGGTAGAAGGTTCTTTAGATGATGAACAAATTTCTCAAGAAGATAAATTACGGAAAGACATGAAAGAAGTTGAGAAAGGAATTGACCTGGAATATGTTGCACAGGTCACCTTCATACAGCCACAACCAGTGGGAGCAAGCACTTCAACTGCCACCACACTGCAACCAGTTAAAGGAGCCATATCATCAACAGAAACGGACAAAGAAATAGAGCATTCTGAGGAACAGAGTACAATGGAGGAGTAGCCTTCTCTGAATCTAGAGAGAAGCCAAGAACAAAGTCCCTCAACACAAACAAAAGCACCTAAAATTCTTGTGCTACCAACTCCTCAACATGAGGAAAGAGGGAAGAAGAGGGACCAAGCAGAGAGTACACCTACAGGTACATCAACCGACCAGCAAGGAGAGAAAATACAAAGGTTGAATCCCAATGCCGAGGAATAGATCACAGAAGAAACTCTTGGAAACATAAGAGGTGAGGGGCCTTCAGGGTAGCAGATCCCTCCTATTTTGGAGACATCGGCCAGCTCCTTCCAACAAGAGCATGACAGACAACCAGGTGGGGAGGTTTCATCCTCCAAACAGCAGGCGCGAAAGGGCTCAAAAATTAAAAGGGCATTTACTGAAATCAAAGCTAGGAATGAACCAATAAGATTCCAGCTGTATAATCAACTGCTAAGGATGGCCCCAACAAATCAACAGAGGCTAATGGCAGCCTATGACATAGAAGCAGGGAAAATGACTTTAAGTCACTTCAGACCAACCGTCTAGCAACCACAATCAGTTGCAGACTACATAAGAACCAACCTGGAAGTCCTTTCCAAGGACATACATCCAATAGACCAGATTGAGCTGCATAAGAAGATAGGAGAAATGGTATACTCAACTCTGGCAGATAAGGCTCTGCTGGCTCATAGATTGTAGAACTCCTTGTACAATACCTCTGCCCAGCTAGAGCTAGAAAAGGTCTCATCATTGGCCAAAGACAATAGGATAAGATCCCTTGAAGAAATCATAATAGAAATGGGACATGACCCCAAAGACCCTAAGGGAACACAAGCCTTGATCAGGAAGAAAGAGGAGGATATAGCAGCCCTCAGAAAACAAATGAAATTGTTGCCAACCCTACATCCTCAGACTACAGAAGTAGCAGAGCAGAAAGAAATGGAGGATGTGTACACCTTGCTCATGAAAATGAATCAGAGAATACTGGACACGGAGAAGGCACTAGAAGAAGCTTTACAAGGGAAGAAGCTTGAGTTGGCCCCAAGGCCTCCTCCATTAATTCCAACAATCTTGGTTCCTCCTCCAGCAGTTACTACAACAACATCTCCACCAGCATCGACTTTAGCAGCAACCACATCAGCAACCACAACAACAACGGCACAAGAGGCCAATTTGGTCATGCAGGCCATGATGAAAGAGATTAAGGCCCTTGAATTGCAAATGACGGAAATGAAGGAAACTAAAGAGAAACTAGCTAAGGTTGAGGCCATCTATGATAAATCAAAGATCACAGTAACTGAGAAAACTAGGGAAGTAAAGGCCCTAGAAAATAAGATAAAGTCCTTGGAGAAAGACCTCACTCTTCATACAACCCTGACTCAAATTAAAACAATTTTATGGGATGATATTGGCAAAGCTCTTGTTGATCAAAGGACAAGGATTCATACCATTTTTGACCAGATAGATTTGATGGTGATAGCTCAGTATGAGACTCAAAAGGCCAGGGCATTATTAGCAGACAAGCCTGAGCTGGCTAATATGATTCACTTCTTAAATACTCGTACTGGTGACCAGTTGATAGCACTGAACATTCAAAACAGAACAGAGACTATTGTGAGAGTCAAGAAGGTGCTAACCATGAGGAATTTTGTCTAGACCATAGAAAGAAAATGCCAAGAGATGCAAACAGAGGTACAAGCCTTCAAACAAATGATGGGAGATCTACAGAGCAGAGGTTTACCCAGCGTGGTCACCAGCACAGGAAAGTTGTTAAAGCAAGAGCAGTATGCATACAGGCTACACACTTATGTACAAAATCAGATCACTGCCTCATCAAGCAACACAGAAGAAGCAATCCCTCCCACAGGGCAGAATTTGTATAATAAACTGGAAGATCTATTTTACATTGAACATGAAATAAAACATCTCTTCCTGGTATCGCCGACTTATTATACATATACAAAAGCTGATGAAATATTGTTCAAATTAAGAAAACATTAGTTACCACCAGAAGGGTGGTGCCAAATCTTGCTTCAGATTTTAAAGTAGTTTTGATTCTCTTCATATTTTGCCTACATAAGCAAACTTCATTATACAGCTCTACCATAAGGAAATTCAAACCAGCAACGGATGAAATTAGCGCTAAAAAGCATTCAAACCAGCTAAGCAGGTGGCAGGTGACAGCACGCCCAGAACAGCTCATCAGCACAGCAGTCATCAACCGACTTTATCAGTCCAGAAGTCAACGACAATCAGGACACCTACAGTGGCTAATTAAATGCATTTACTTTCTCGATTATTGTTGTGCATTTTTTCTTCATAATAGTTATTGATTATGTCAGAGTAGATGGGCACAGTTAAGGCCAGATATTTCCCTACGAGATATTTTGTAAATAAATCCTATATATACTACTGAGGCAGATGTATTGGGGGTTGGTTGGAAGATTTTTGGTCTGTTGGTTGTTTGAATTGCTCCAAGAGAGACTCGCTTTGTGTACCTAATGATTTATATAATCAAATATTGCTAAAAGCTTGGAGAATGAACTGTTTGATGCACTGCTAATGGTTATGAAGAGTGAACGATGGAATTCTTGTGCTGTTTATGAAACAATAAGTTTTTCTCATCTCTGTAATTTCAATTTCATATATGTTCAAGTCACGGAACAAAAGTCTGGTTTAGAATTTGCTTTACTGCACTCTACACTCAAGTTTTGTGCCTTCTTAATGTTTTCCTCTTGATATAGTCATAAATATGAATTCCTCATGGCTCATATTTACTCTAATTCACTTATGAATGACTATTATTTAAGAATTCTTAGTTGCTCTTAAGTATGGCTCTTTCATATTCCCTCTGCTAAACTGATTGAGAGATTCTTTGCTGCCTCTCATTCCTTAGCCCTCAACCCATCTCCATTCAACTTGGATATTGTTTCATGATAAGATACCTTGCTCCTCCTTTCTCTTGTGACCAAGAAAACGCACCATCAGTTGCACTCCATGACTCCACGCCCAATGGTTTGAAATTTATCTTACTATGCCTTGCCTCTTTCCTTGAAGATATCTTCCCTTCACCCAAGCCTTCCTTCCACCCAAAATCAAAACCCCTGAAACCAATAGCTAGCCTAAAATCATCATCAACAAAGCTAAATCATTAAGAGAGAGCCCTCTCTGATCGCAGGTGGGCTAGAACCTGTAATCAAAAGATTGGTTTGTGGTTACCTCGGCCGTATCTGTTCAGGAGCTTAGGGACAACCTGAGTGTTAACAGGAACAATGTTCAATACCCAATCATTTAGAGGAACCAGGTAAATGAAACCAGCATGGAGAAGTTTTTCAACTTCTGCCTTAATGCTGCAGCTTTCTTCCGGTGCACCTGACGAAGCCGTTGTCATACTGGTTTGACATCTGGATACATCTAAATTTCATGTTCAACTATGCTCGAGTCAATGCCTGGCATTTCTTCATATGACCATGCAAAGACATCTCTAAACTCGCGAAAGAGAGTGTAATATACTTCCAGTTCTAAAGAAGAACAAGATTTGTTGACATGAATATTCTCTACAACATCTGGTTTGGTTGAGATATTTATGGCATTAGTTTCTTCAATATTGGATTGGTTTCACTTGGAATCCACCGTATTTATAGTATTTGATATGAAATCAAAAACTGAAGGATGATTAAGGTCACTGGAACAATATTCTTTATAATCTGGAAGATGGGAATGATGGTGGTAATATTCCCATGGTTCCCCCTCTATCATCATTGATTGAATAATTCCTTTGTCTGTAGAGTGTACATATGACCAAGGATCTAAAGAGGTACCATATTCCTTAGATCTATCTATCCAAACGCTTGATGAGCACTGATTCGATCTGCCTCCCATGCTGAAAACATTGATTGCTACAATATTTCTATTGGGCTTGGAGGCAATACCCGGTGATGATCCATGCTAACATCGTGTTCAGATATGTTCTGAATAGAAGATACCATATTACAGGTTCCCACTGTGTCCACTTCCACTAGATTGTTTGGAGGTGGTAGGGAAAAATTACCCATCAATGTAGGGTCGTCTAGTAGGCCTACTCTAATATTTTGAAGCAACTGAGAGCTTCCATGGATCATCAGAATGCTTCCCGTAACTTGTGAAATCTCGGGGAGAAATGTTTGCTGGTCGACGATTGTAATTCCTCCTTTGAAGGGAAATGCAATATTTCTGAAGTATGTCAACACAACAACAGCCATAGCATAAATCTAGGGCCTTCCCAGTAGGATGTTGTAATCGAGGTTTCCATCGATAAGTTCAACATCAATCTCTACTGTCTTGCCCCCCAGTTCAACTTGCAAGTTACTTAAAATCCTGTATGGAGTGTATGTTTTTCCATCAAATGCTTTTAGCGTCGTTGACGATCATGACAAGGGTGGTGAGCCTAATGTTTTCCAGCAACTCATCGACGTAATACACGTAGATGCCCCCTCATCAATAATCATTCGATGAATAGTTTTGTTGAGGGATTTCACTTGAATGAGGAAATCGAGTTGCGCTAGTAACTGAGGGTCATATCCTTTATGATTAAAGGCCACAAGATTGGAATCTGTTGGGTCAATCCCACCTATTGCTGATAATAGAGCCTGCTTCTGGGATGGGCAATTTTGTAGTAACTCAAGTGTCGACATAGCGGACGACGATTGTGTAACAGTACAAAGTAAAAATAAACTAATGTCTTAATGGAAACAAATACTTACAAATGAACTTACCTATATTACCTGTAATTGCAGTCTGCCAAGTGATCACAAGATTTTGGGGACGACTCTCCTCCCAACCATAGGCTCAATTGTGCCGGATTCTGCTACAACTGGCCACCCCCGAGCCCTCAATCAACGACTACTGCCAGTGTTCCTAAGTCTTAGTATACCATTCTCCCAAGAGAATGAAAGATAGAATATCAGAATGATGGAATGCAAGAATGCCTCTCATCTTCCTCACCATCTATTAAATAGAACAACATTGGATGGGGAACCACATGCACACACTCCATGTGTCTACATGCAACTTGATTTTTAGCCTTCTTGTTTTATTTCTTTACTTTTCTTTAGATTTTTATCTTTCTTGTTTTATTTTCTTCTTTTTGATAGCTTTACTGATTCTTTTTATTGCTTTCTTTGTTTTATTACTATTTATTCTTATTTAGAGCTTTAGTGTAGTTATTACTATTTTTATTATTTTTATTTTTTTTCTTGTATATTTTTAAATATCATTTACGATTTATTATTTTTTATTATTTATTATTAAGTGATTAATTATTTATTATTTATATTATTATTATTATTATTATTTGTATTATTTATTATTTATTAATTTATTATTAATTATTATATTATTATTTATTATTTATTATTTATTATTAAGGGAGGGATATTACATACTCTCCCACTTTAAGGAACTTCGTCCCGAAGTTATTGTGTATTAATTTTATTATTTATTATTTATATTTTATTTACTTCATGTTGCCACACCCTCTGCTGAACTAGTATAACCAGCAGGCATCGAAAGTCCCCAACACCCCAGGAAATCTCAAGGAATCTCTGTCCTTTTCCCACTTTCAATACCAGGCTAAGCCTGACCCAGTCTGTGTCCTAGTCCAAGGCTGGCCCCAAGGCTCGCGCCTAACTCAGACCTCATCTACCCTAAGGCAGGCATCCGGTTCGATACTCAATGACCCCGAGCATCTCACAAGTTGGTCCACTCCCTCCACAACTACTAAGGTGCACAGCCCCAGGCATCGAAGTCCTTTACATCCCTTCTAGACTTCGGCATCCTAATCCAATAACAGGCACCTAGCCTAGAACATTAGGCACTTGGCCTCCTCAAGATGGTCCCATAGCTCTTCAAGAGCTATCCATCAAGAGCTATACACAAGACAAAGGAACCACTGGCATATGTAGTGTTGATTGAGTTTTGTCCCCAGCCCATATGGTGTTACTTATTCTCCCTCGTGCGTATGGGCTCGTACGAGATCATCAAATAAACTGGCCCTCTCGGCCCATTTGTGGAGTCCTGTGAATCATCACATTGCATCCAATGCATTAACCATACCATCATAGTATCATAGGAAATAATCCATATGCCAACTCTTGCATGTCATCATGAGACGTTCATTTTTGTTAATATGGATCTGCATGCTCACGCATGTCATAGATTTGTACGGAATTGTCACATGCTTCAATTATACATCACATAATTATATTAAGACATATCATGAGTTCACATAAATGAACCACATGTCGATAATCCTCATATTATAACATCATAATTCCTACACCACGTTATGCATATCATATCCATCATGAATATTGAACATTAAATACCTATCATTAGGTAGTAAATGAAAATGTCAATATACCTTGACATAACGTCATAAGACCTATGCATATCGCTATTATCGTATAGATGCCTTATCACTATAAGAACCATATGTACATCATTATCTTCCTATCATGATAGTATGAAACATCGTCAATATGTTTTCATCAAGCTGTCAATCACTTGTCAATAATCATTTTGACTTCTTTCTACTAGGTAGTTGATCACTTACACCAATGGTATAATCTTCTAAGTACATCATTAAATTTCATAATTACCATCTTGAGTCTTAATCCCTCGTCATATATTCTTCCTTCCCAAAGGAAATTTTGGTGAAATTCATTACTAGTG
>APFE031098272.1:221148-241776 GCA_000404065.3 Pinus taeda
ATTATTTAAATCATCTATCTCAAAATTAAAATCCCTTGATTTTACATCCATGTACCCTTTGGCTTACTGATTCCACTACCGCTATATGCAATTGCATATGATCGATGTTGACTTATTTAAAAATTAGCACTTCATCCAAAGAAATATTTTCTTATCTCGTCGAGTTCGTCTCTTTTAATGTTATGGAAAGTCCTTTATTAATTGACTTTACTTCTTTGTCACTATGTACACAATCTTTCTCACGGTATCCCTATAACATTTCTAGTAACATTCCTTCCTATATCTTCCAAGTTTATCATGACTTGGTTATCATGCAATTTCATACATTACTCTTTCCCAACTTGGGTAATACCTGAAAAATAAATTCATTACGATAGCTACCAAACGTAATCCGCTTATCAACATAATAAAATTCCCTGATCATACGTCTTGTTATCCATAAATAGTTAGTCACCTATGGAAAATTTTACAATGTGGCTCTCCCATTAGAGGGAAAATTGTTATAGATGTTGTCACACACACAACTTATCCGTTCATTTTATCATCCTTAGATAGACCTTATAATGATACCTTCAGAGTACCAAGTTTATGTTCCAAAATACCACAATACGCTTCTTTTATGTTCCAAAATAGGTTGTCTCTTTTTTTATGCCAAAAGCTATAACAAATTTAGTTACTCAATTGAAGTATAATACTTAAAGCATAATTTATCACAAATTTCGAAGTATATATAAAAACAAGTTTAGTACGAAAGATTCTATCAATCACGGAGATGTGGTTCAATATCCACCAAAAGTCGAAGAAGTGCTTCGAGTCTCGTGACTAAAGAATCTTTTGCCTATTACAAGATTACAATCAATCCTATGGAAAGTATATTATCTACAAAGAGGATGCCTTTTAACCAGTTAAGGCCCATGAAGAAACTGATCATGAATAGTCATCATGACTGGACAACATGATTACATAGTGGAGCTTTCTGGATAACCCACGTAAACCTTTTTATGAAGAAAAACTAGTACTATCGGATGATTTATTATATGCTTTGAACAAAGTCGTATGACCAAGCAAATTAAAACTAAAGTGACATTTTCCTTTTAATCACATTCAGTTACTATTTTCATGTCATGTGTTAAAAAGAAAGAAGTACGGTTCATTTTTCTATGACAGTATAAAAGTTGTATTGATGTTTAGTTCAGTAAATTAATAGGATATAGGGTGAAGTAATATTAATATGATATATATATGTCATAAAATTTATGAATCAAGCATAAAAATATTCCACACCATAAAGAAAAGACACTGCCACCCGACCCAGAACCAGATCGGATGACGGGGAAGGTTATCCCTCCCCAACACAAAATAAAATCGTTTTATTAATTATATGGACTGCCTGTAAGCGCACCCGCAAAGGAAACACCATCTCTTAAATTACAATACATTTAGCCATATTATTTTCCTGGATAAGACATAAAATTGCCTGCATAAGACATTAGACATAAGATTGTAAGCTTGCGGCCGTGGCTATGCGTACAATGTCGAGAAATCTGCACACACTATAGATCATTAGGACCATTTACACAATCAATAGTACCATTTCCTCATCCAAGGTAGGTAATTCTTTAACACGAACAATCATAAGTTTCTTATTGACTAATCTCGCTAGGGAGTAATGAGAACCATTCATTTAGGTTATGTTTTTCAATTTATTTTGAGAATAGTCTTCTCTAAGTGCAAAACAATTCAGGCATAGATTAGAGACTATAGGTTAGAGATGTGTTGGTAGTCACCAATAAGTTCTCTTCCCATCACTAGAGGAATGGAACTAGTCCAATGCTTTCTAAGCACAAATATTTTTTACAACTTTAACCCATTCTTCATTGTTTGTTAAATTAAATTCTTTATAGCTGCATTAAAAAAACTGCTGGTAGCATGTTTAGAAAATCGTGCTTCAAATCTTCTCTGCACAACTTTACTCTTCTTTCTTGTACAATATCAAAGTACTCTCAGCATAGGCTTTTGTTCATTTTTAACCTTATAAAGTTATTTGGTTCCGCTGAAATAGCTTGCCTTTAAACATTTGTAGATGAATTTGAACATGGGAATGAACATTAAGACAAAACATTACAAATTTGTAATTTGTTGATAATGAATAGATGTCTTTGAAAGTGATAAGTTTTTCTAACTTACTTTTAAAAACCTCTAAACAATAAATATTAAAACAAGCTATTCTAAATTTCAAATTTATTGATTATAGATAAATAAATACAACTTTTTAAAACCATTAAACAAATTTTGAACATAGTCTGAACACTTCGGTAAGTCATTCCAAATTTGAAATTTTTTTGATGATGGATGATGAATATCTGCCTCTAAAAATCATGATACCCTTCACTGGACATGGAACCCATTTAAAAGTAACTTGAATTATAATTATTGATGCTTATTCTCTTCTTAGGTCTAAAAACATAAAATATAAAACAAGGTTAGGAGAGAATCAAAGTTATTATAATAAAATTAAGAATATAAAAGAAGGTTAAGAGAAAAATAGAGATAGATAATAGAGCCAAATGTGGAGAATGACAAAAGTAAGGAACTGATAATGAAAAATCCATGTATATGTAACTCTTTTTTTTGAAATGAAAGTACGTTTTCTATTTTTGAAACAAAGAAGTTGTTATAATAAAATTAAGGACGGCCTGTAGTAAATCTGCAACTTCATCTTACCAAATAATATAATAAAAATATTTCATTTACTCGTGTCACTAACCAAAAGCTCGATGAATTCTTGATTTATTTATGGTTTTGAACAGCTTTATGGATGCTTAAATAATTTAGCAACAGGACGTGCTATTTCGGGCTACTTTCAAATCGAAATTTGTTCAGGGGTGCAAAGCAGTTACAGGCATTAAAAAAAAACAGTAAATAGTGCGCTATAATAGGAGCTGGGAAAAGCTGAATCAATGTCTTTTGCCTCTTATGGCACTATATCTAGCGGATCAACTAATTATGATGACCCCACCATGGTCTCTTCCAGTTCATGCCAACAACTTATTCGGACTGCATAACTACCATGGTTATCTGTCACCGTTTTAATAAACTAAAGTAGAAACAATATTCCAAGTTCAACCTTCAATCCAGCGAGGACCTTGTCTGGGCTTGCCTGTCATCCTCGCTGTCCATAGCCCTACAACCGGCCCAAAATCTCTACTTCTAATTGCTTTTAAGAAGATAACATATGAGTACAATTGCTCCATCAGATATCTGGATTACTTCAGAGAGTGGAGTTTTACTTTGGGGGGAGTGGAGTTTATTTATATACAAAGAATTAAAAATAGAATCTTTTGATATTCATATAGGGTTGTGTGCAGAAGCCCCCAGAATGTGCCAAATCAACCCTATGAATCCAATGGACTGATAAGGCACTATAAATCACTTCCACAACCATAAAAAATCTTTTATTTCAATAAAAGTTCCTTGGGGGATCTGGAATGCACCCAGAATATTTATCTTTCATGATTTGTAGCCCCTTCAAGTCAAAGTGCCCCATATCATAGTAAAAACTAAGGCGTTGGTTGTGACTTTCATACACCATTTATGAGGAGCACCTTATTGCTCTTCCATCCCCAAAAATACCAGATTCATGTATGAGAAAAATTGTTCTTGTTATTCATGTTGAAGATAAGTGCATGAGCAGGGGAATACATGGTTGCATACAAAGTGAGGAATTTTTAGATATGGCTATGTACAACAAGCAGTTTTAGAGTGGACATAATGCTTGGTTGCTAGAAACACCACCTAAATAATCACTCATAACGATCATAAACATCATATTACTCTTAAGATCCGGGCACAAGAGGTTACAGCATCAAGAAGACCACATGATTCTGTGTATACCCAGAGGAATACAAGGTTGAAGTATGACTATTTGTCAAAATGTGGGTAAGAAAATTTCATGCCATCTTGATAGCCTTTGATTCCAATCTTTGCAGGAAGATTTTAGTCATATTTGTAGGCTAGAACATTCACTGTACAAATATTACTCCATATCTGTCCCAAAGTCACGAATGAGCTTATTGATACTCATTTGACAAGACAGACTTGATAGCTGTATATTTCTACTTTATATTTCAGCGGGAAAGTGATGCTTCAAGGACAGATTTATACATCCGTTGACAATAATTCACTGTTGGAATTCATCATTTGAAATATTTCCCAGGCAGACTTGTGAAGAACTCATAAAGAGGAGATTTCTACATGCTAGAAATTCTATGGATTATGGTATTCAACTTTCAGGTCTGCATATGACAAATCAAGGTGTACTTACCGTAGCTGACCAAGAACGTACAAAACCCATTTTTGAGTTGTATAACAGCCTTGACAGCCCTAAATCCTTTGAGTGTTCACTTCATTGCCAGAGCAATACTCTCACAGCCTTCAACCCCCTTTTTCCTGCTCAGAACCTGGTTTTCATGTTTGGGAATTCACATATCACATGGTAAAAGGGCTTTGCTTATTCATTGTAATCTCAATATTGCTCTTGTATCAGCCAATTTTGTTCAGCGAGCAAAGAATTTAAGAAGGATGCCTTGTGTGGCTCATATAATGAAACTGAAAAGAACTCATTTCTAGTTCATTATAACAGGGAGTTATCCTAATGAGCGTTAATAATGCATTCGTTATTGGTCCTATGAGAGTTGGAGAACCCAAATTATTCACAGGGAAGCCCTCCTTGAGGTCATCTATGTACACCATGAAGTGTGGGAAGACAGATTGAGGTAACAGTGATCTGTCTTCCGAGTTGCCATTGATTTGTCATCTCTGAAAACCTTGCACATGATTAGTGCCAATTTGAGTGGTAATAAGAGGTCAAGAAACAAGGGTTTAATTGAAAATTTGAACCCATTGCCAAAAAAATAGACATCAAAAGTTCAGTCAAAATATCGATATGGTTAATGGCATTCAATTGACCAATTCAATTTGTTTGTCAAAACAGATATTTCCACAACCATTTACATTTCCATGCATGCACTAAATCTAAACACTAAACAATCAAATTATATACCTACTCGGCCATAATTGTCCATAAGGTTCTCATTGTTTACACAACACTATGAAACCTTGCTTACAAGGTGGCTGCAAGCTTTGTGTACCAAGAATGTTTCACAATTATATAAGAAAACGACTCCATACTTCTATTTGGGCTTCTTCTTGACCATTTGAAATGGTGAATTTAACCATAAAAAAATGCAAGGATTCCATCTCATAAAAAAATAGTTTCCTCATACAAAACCATAGAGGTTTCATATGCAAAACACAGAGGTTAGGAAAATCCAGTCACTACTTGACTTGGAAACATCGAGTTTGGTTTGGATTAATAAAAAGTATAAAATACCATCAACATGTGGAGTATAGATGACTAGAGGCAAATCATTTTTCCCTTCGTCAGCATGCCCACACGATGGCATAACAGATCCTTTAATAAACAGAATGGAAAAACAATATAGTAACAGAAGATTTCAATTCATTGACAACCTATTTAATGACAAATTTGATGTAATGTGCAACTACAAGCATTTTGATGAAAAGCAGAATACCTGAGGACTAACAAATCCTTTCACTCTTGAGCTCCTACTCCAAGTTCCTGCCTTTCCGACACAAATCGAGTCAGACAGATTTCCACCATACGCCCAAAGTTACTCTTCCTTCGACTCCGCTCTCTTGCTTCAGTGAACGGAATCTGACCAGGCTGGCTGCTTGGCACATCTTTACACCAAAGAGCTCCAAAACAGACTGGCCCTTGCAAACTACTCCCAAATACTTCAATGTTTGTAATCCCGATTCTTTAATCGAACATTAAGCTTTTAGCAGTCGTGAACTTACAACGACTACTGGATTTCGAGATTTGAGGCGAATGGACAAAGAACTTAAATATCCCTATTTTAGAGGCCTTGAAGTTCTGGTAAAAAGAGATATAGACCACAAAATTGTGCAGAGATACGAATTTCTTAACGTTTAAATACTTTAAGGATTCAGAGTTTTAGGAATAAAAAAAAATGTAAAATCATGGAAATATATGGCAAATCGAAAAACATAGGCAGTATCCAACTTTAAACAGAATTCTACGAATTTAAGAAGAAAAATAGGCTATTGATGAAATATATGGCAATAATCCTAGTGAGAGTTAGTCGAAGAAAAAGGTTTTAAAGAAAAAATCCATGACTAAAGCCTTAGCAACCACACAGAGAAAGTCCATAAAGAAGATGCACTGAATCAAACCAAGCCAAATTACTTCACGCACTACTGAATGACTCTGAAGAACACAATAAGCCGAACGGACTGCCAATACTGGTTCACAAATAAAGATGTCCATGGCATGCTATTACAGCTGGTATTTTCACTCAGTCAATCGATGAGGGTAACGGAAGAACAATATTTTCAAGAAACGCCAATAATCCTTCAATAAACCTCGCTAGTATGCTCCAAATTTGACAGCAAAAGGATGTTCTCAGCTCAGCTTCGCACTCAGAAGCCGATTACAACGTCTTAATGGCCAAAATTGCAGCAATTCCAACAATTCTATAAGCTTCTTCGCCTCAAAACCACAATCCACACGCCGTTGTGGCTAGAGTTGATTCAAATGCGTCTGTGTGCAATGCACTTCTAACAATTTATGCCAAATGTGGAAGGATAGAAGCTATAATACCTGTAATTGCAGTCTGCCAAGTGATCACAAGATTTTGGGGATGAATCTCCTCCCAATCGTAGGCTCAATTGTGCAGGATTCTGCTACAACTGGCCACCCCCGAGCCCTCAATCAACGACTACTGCCAGTGCTCCTAAGTCTTAGTATACCATTTTCCCAAGAGAATGAAAGATAGAATATCAGAATGATGGAATGCAACAATTCCTCTCATCTTCCTCACCATCTATTAAATAGAACAACATTGGATGGGGAACCACATGCACACGCTCCATGTGTCTACATGCAACTTGATTTTTAGCCTTCTTGTTTTATTTCTTTACTTTTCTTTGATTTTTAGCTTTCTTGTTTTTATTTTCTTCTTTTTGATAGCTTTACTGATTCTTTTTATTGCTTTCTTTGTTTTATTACTATTTATTCTTATTTAGATCTTTAGTGTAGTTATTACTATTTTTATTATTTTTATTTAATTTCTTGTATATTTTTAAATATCATTTATGATTTATGATTTATATTATTTATTATTAAGTGATTTATTATTTATTATTTATATTATTATTATTATTATTATTTATTTTGTATTATTTATTATTTGTTATTTATTATTTATTATTTTTATTCTTTATTATTTATTATTTATTATTAAAGGGAGGGATATTACAGATTGGGCCAGGTCCTCTACTATATTATAATTCTATGCTGCTCTGGCATGAGGATTAAATGTTGATTTGTGTACTACTCCCTTTGGTGGCTTTATCGTTAGCTCAAGAATGATGGGTGGCACAACTTCGGTCGAAGTTGTTGTCGAACTACTAGGTTGATCAGTAGCCTTGTTGTTTGATAGCTGCGGATTCCCATAATCTTTATTCCTTGTCGATATCAAAGCATCATTCTGTTGTTTCGAAATGGACAACATAAGCACTTGGGATGGGGAAGCATTTCCACTAGCAACCAGATTGGTTCTTGGGTTTGGAAATGGATCAATCAATATCGCTAAAGTTTTCAAATTCTTAAAGAAATTTTTAAGCTCGGCTTTATGTGGACAATATTTCATCCAATTATCCTCATTGCATAAAAAGCATGGATGACTGGGTTTCCTTTCTCCATAAGGGTTTGCAGAAGATTTTTCAGGAGATGACTCATCCTGTTTTTTCTTTTTCCCTTTCTTTTTCTTCTTGCCTCCTAGTTGCTTCAGTTCTTTGCCTTTGTTGGTTGACACAGCATCAACCTCCAAGGCGAGAAGTTCCTCATTTCCATTTTGACTAGAAACCGTACGGGCTTTCTTTGATGTAGCCTTCACGATTTTCGTGCTAGTCCTACCTATCATGCCATTGCCAGCATGAGAGTCTTTGTTCGATTTAGGAGGAGGAGGAATGGAAAACTCTAGTCTAGGAGCATCAGGGATTTTGTCGTAGAGCGTGCCAGACTGAGTATAGATCAAGTCTAGATATTGTGCATGAGCAATGACTTGCTCTTCAGTGATGACCCCTCCCTTTGCCACATCTTCTGTAATAGAAGGTAACAATGACTTAATGAACCATTCAGCTAGCAACTAATCAGGGACATATGTTTTTACCATTCTACAACAACGTCACCACTCATGAATATGATCAGATATGTGAGTGGCCATCGTTTGCTTGAAATTGGTAAGAAGCTTTGTTCCTGTTTTGTACTTTATTGATAACTGCAAATGGGTTAAAAAGGTTGTGGCAAGGGTGCTAAAGTTATCGAATGAAGCTCTAGGCAATTCGATGTACCATTTTGTTGCTGGACCAGTTAACGTTCGCTGAAAAAGGCGAAATCTAATTGAATCATCATTGAGAGTGTTGGATGAACACCACAGATGAAAGGTCATCACATGATTCGACGGGTCTTCACCCAGATTTCCATTAAATTTAGGAATATCTGGCAGAAGTTTATCAAGAATTGCTGACCACCAAGGGGCATAAGCAATTGGATCATTTGTTAGTGTCATCCTCCCAGTATGAAATCCCTTCTTCACCTCATGAAAAGCTTAGATCACCCAACACTATGATGTTCCACAAAGAAACCAACATCACTTCTTTACAAAATACAAGGTTCCAGCCTCTGGATCTCTAAGATGATGAATCCATATATAGATGTTTGCAGGTGGGTGAGTTAGCTTTTGGGATTTTGATTAGTGTCATTTCTCTGATAGTTCTCAATTCCACTTAGAGATTTCGTGATCTCTTACTCATCCCTGGGCGAATTCAGAGAGGCAAGTGTCACAGGAGAAGTTTCTAGAAGATTCCATGATCATCCACCTTGCAAACTGTCTCTCCCATTTGTCTACTCTCGCCCATCGCACCCTACAGAAGGGCTCTTGAGTATGCATCGCACTTTTTGCATGTGGCAGGTGAGATGCATCACACCCTTCGCACTAACTAGTCTATCTGGTCTAGTTTTGACCAGTTCTGAGCAATTTTTCATGGAGAACTTTTGGGAGATGATGTAATCAGCTGACCTTGTTCCTTTAGGGTATGAAACAACACTTTTCGGGACTTAGAAGCCCTTGGTTTATGGACATATAAGATTGGGGTTGCAGTGCCCAAATATGTCTATAACAGCTGCCCCCTAAAGCATGAGGTTGTAAATATTTTGATGTCAACTGAAATGCTTTATCATGAGGATCCGAGGTTTTTCGAACTGGAAGGTGACTTGTAATAAGATACAATACAATACATTATCTTCATAATATTTTCATGATATAGTTGAGGTGGACATTCCCATGCTCAGCTTTATAAATTCATTCTCATGTACATAGGTCAGACAACCGTCTGTGTGGTAGACTGATTATTCTAGTAGAGCCATCATCCTTTGGCTTGGATGATTATCTGTGAAGCAATGATGTACATTTGATGTCTTTATTTTCCTGAATATATCGCAGCTCGGATGGATGAAACTAGATCCGGGGTCTTCAAAACTCATTCAATCTTTGCCCGAAGTACAAGTCGATCCATGTGAAAGGATGTTCTGGAGTCGAATATGGAAAGACATCGCCTGATTACCAGCCAATGATGTAAGTTGTTAACAGGCGTGAGAGGAATCACCGATAATGATGATGACCCTCAAGGTATGATAGTACAATTCACATGGTGTGAAAATGGGACTTCGCATCAAACACCACGCAAACTATTTCGGTCGAAGGCCATTGATGTAAACCTGTCGGCGGAAGTGAGAAACTTTCCATTGAGGCATGAAAGCTTCAAAGTACTGAAAGGGTTGTTCCTAAGTCAACTTCTTGGATAATGAGCTGATGTCAACAAGAAGTGACCTATCATAGGAGGGCCTTAATGAATCCCACATCTACGACATGAAATGGAGCAAATCATTTTGTGGAGGTGAAAACGATCTGATGATACAAGGTTCAGGGTGGCAGTCATGAAAGAATGAAGGGTGAAGGTATTGCAGCAAATGAGACACAAGCTGGGTTGGTGAATTCTCTGAGAAACTTCTCTTGAACATATCGGTGACATTGAAATGGATTGGTAGCGTTAACCCCAAAAATGGATCGTATGGTGGACCAATGGTAATGTGACTAGTGAATGGAATAACCCAATCCGACTCAATCATGGTGATGGAGTGAAAGTGTCATGTTCAAGAGTGACTTGATACCAATAAAGTTTCTTCAATTTTTCTTCCCAATTTTTCCCCAGTCATTACTAACCACTACCTCTTTATTTTTGTCAAGCTTGAGGACGATAACATATGCTTGTTCTATAATTTTCCCTTCGGGCAAACCCGTCGCTATGTTTTAACGAGCCTAGTGATAATGAAACTCATTCTTGTCTGCATGGACAAGTTTGTCACTATTGGTTTTAACGAGTTTAATGACAAAAATAACTCAGTCCTTTTTCAATTTTAGAGAGTCTGAAAAGGGACGGAAAGAAAACTCCAGGATTCATTTTTTGTCATGTAATCCCTTAAGTCCGAAAAAGTATAAAACAATACAAAAGGGATGAATTTTCGATAGTTTTAATGAGCCGAACAAGACAAGCACTTAATCTTTTTGTGTAATGATCCCTCAGATCCAAAAATATTAAAATCTAGAGGATGGATAGCACTTCTGATCGTTTTAGCGAGCTGGAGAGGCCAACTGCTAAGCAATATTTTCATATTTTATGGGTCAGATGAAAAGACTTTAAAGGAGACTCGTTTTTTAAGGAACGAGTGATATTTTTGGGTAGTAGCTAGTTCCAGGTGAGGTTTGGAACTTTTTAATCATGGCAGTGTAAAGAAGATGGCTAACAGAATCACTCATCGTAGTTGTTCCTCAAAAGGGGTAAACAATTAAATGGAGGTGATGATAAGAACACGACCAAGGCTCAAAAGATGATGACAATGTGTTCGCAATGGTTATTTACCGGAGGTGGGTTCATTTTTTAATGAGCTTAAACTCTGGTGGAACATTTGTTCATTGCTAGGTTTAATTTTTAACGAGCTTGAACTTTGCGTAAAACTGCTCGTGCCAGTCATATAATAAGGATGTCTCATCAATAGGTTCAATTTTTAGGGAGCTTGCACCATTTGAAACTTTTCTCCACATCCTTTCTTTATGTAAGCTAAGAACGACCAATCCTACAAGTTTAAATGGCCAAGAACCTACAAACTAAGAAAATAAATGGTCGCTTTTCACTTTCATGCAAAAAGGTTTGCATGCCCCTGGGTATAGCGAAGTAGAGTTTCCAGGTTACCCTTCAATTTGTAGACAAAACATTTGTTCTATCGAGAAAGGCCTACCTTCTAATGGAGGTATCTTATTCCAGTCTAATCCCATTTTCCTAAATGTAAGGGTGTGTCAAACTAGTCATATATCCTCCGTGGAAACCTACCCTATACCTAAAGTTTTCCTGCCGAAGCAGGCCAGGGTGCATGCCCCCTGGGTTTCAATCACAATCACTGAATTACTCGTGTTCATCAGGTGGATGGACTGGAGATTGATGAGACATTCCTTGTGTGAAAAGACCAATTAGGGATGGCATTTGACTATTAGCTATGTGTGAGTCGAGGAATGAAAGCTGGTCTACGAGCTGGACCACTCTACCTTCATGTGGAAAACACATCACTCGAAAGAGTCAAGAGACAATGGCTCCCATGCTATAAATGTAGTCATGCCCAAGGAGTGGATTGTAATCTGAAGGTCCTTGGACTACCATTACGTTCAGGTAGATAGTTTTCCTTCTCAAAGTTATAGGCAAACTTGGAAGGATCCCTAATGGTTGACTGGTTCCTCTGTCGAAGCCTGTCAGTTTTCGTATATCAGGCAAAAGCGATGGTAAACCAAGTTCTTTCCAAGCAGTTGAGGAAAGGATACTCATAGAAGACCCTTCATCTATGATGGTACTGACCATGACCATTTTGTAAGCTTGTACAATAATTCGGAATGGTACATTAGACGGTAGACGGGGTCTGCCTAGTAGATTCCAGTGAAAGGAAACGACTAGGTTGCTTGGAGGTCGGACCGAATAAATGGCTGGATACGACTCCAATGAACTTCCTTCCTACGGTAAAGGAACGGGTAGGTTGCCCCCATGTTCATCAGAGTCTGTGTTTATGAAGAGAATTTGAACGGTGTGGTTCTCATTCTCCTTCGTGACTGTATCATCTGAAGATGGACCTTCTGAAGACAAAACTGGGTCGACTGCCATCTCAACCTGTTGACTTTGGTCTAGTGTGGACTCAGATGGTTTATGTTCAACAATAGATGCTTTGACCAACCACAAGGGTGTGTCAGTCGGATTTTCAAATAGTGATGGACTTAGCAAGGGTTTCTTGTATCTAGGAGGAAGCCATAGCAGTGAAGCAGGACAATTATCCAAGACTCTTTTAGCTTTGTCTAGGAAGGGACAATGGTGGATGGCATGATCGCCTTCACACAGTCTACAAGGAATTTTAGATCTTCCTTTTTTTCCAGTGATTTTGTTTTCACTAGTTGATGGTGTACTTTCAACATGATTGTCAGAAGTTGAGGACACTGGATTATGCAAGCGGGGTGACCAGTCCCTTAAGATCCACGAGATGCAAGGACAATATCAATGATAGTGGTCCCATTTGCAAATGACACATGGAGATTTAGGTTTGGACTGTGCAATGTGTGGATTTTCACTAGACGATGCATGGTTGCCCCTTTTGGCCATTGGCTCCTTCTTCTTCTTCTCCTTCCTTTTCTTCTTCTTCTTAGCTACTTGGTTTTTAGTTTTACAAACTTTACCAAGTGAAGAGGAAGGAGGAGAGGGAGAAAAAAATGAAGTAGAAGGTTGGGGGGTAACTTTAGTATCATCTGGTTGCTGATTTGATTGCTCAAGAATCACGATGCTTTGAATGATAGAAGTCGAGAAGAGCCATACTGGCAGGCCAATTGTCAGCCTTGGAAGGGACAATGTGGCCATATGAGGTGCACCAACATCTCCCCAAGAGGAGAAAGGACTAGGATTTCCCCCAAGGTGAAATCCTTGGTTGGTGGACTCCATTTTCTCAACCAAAGATCAACGAGGGAACAATGACGTTATTCCGATTAAAATAAATTTTATGATGCTTTGACACAACTTGCTTTTTCAATTTTTAAGAGTTGGAGAAAAAGCTAAAGATGACTCTAGTCGCCTTCAATTTTTAATGATCCTGAAGTGACAAGTGCTCAAATGGACCTTTTCCTTTAAGGAGTCTAAAAAGGAATGAAAGAGAGTACTCTAAAAATCTAGATAGAGGGATTACCAAACCAATCGCAAAATTGCATAATACGTTTTACGGTACAACAGTCAATCTTCCCGAATGTTGTGTTCAGTGCATTGCGATCGATAGGGTAGTAGACACGGCTTCTTAAGGATAAAGGATATAGCCTACTGTGGTCTCCCAACATATACTCAATGGTACGTGGGAGCACGAGTCCGTACTGGCACTTGTCATCTCAAAGAGGAGGAATCACCCAACCTACAATGAAAGCGACAGTTACCAAGCTTTACGACGTCAGAATACGTCTCTAGCCTAGACTTCTAAATGTTGTGCGTTAGGTTCCAAAGCATTTTTATGTACACTAAATTTATTTTATAGTTGATCTTTCTTAAGAAGTTTGCCTTTAAGGTTCACCACATGATGTAGATATACAATTCCTAAAAATGCAATCTAAGATGATAAACAATACTTTACTCTTCTTTTTGCAATGAAAATCCTAGCTACTAAGGAAAGAGAAGCGGGATTCTTTCAACATAGAGCAGAGAGCACACACTAGATGCATTGTCCTAAATCAAAATCAACAAGCAGTCTAAATGCAAATGCACATGCATGTATTTTTTTTTCTGCTTTCTTAATGTGTGAATGACAAAAAGAATGCTAAGTACAAATCTGAATTATCTTTTCTTTCAAAGCGATAATACTAACGATTTTCTCTTCAAAATACGAAAGGAAGACAACGACGACACTTTGCGATTTTGAATTGAAAACTGCTTTTGACACTTGGAATAGTATTAATTCAAATAAAATACAAGAGTAACAGTGTAATCGACCATCAAGAAGAGTAGGATTCTTTTCTTTTACTGAAAATGACACTTGCAACACTTCCAAATCAAAAGACGACAGTTTGATTAAGCTACTTCTTTGAAAAGGAGAACTGTAAATGGAAAAAAATACATAAAAACATTTACAATTCTTTGTACAATGGAGGCTAAATAATGCAAAGGAAGGGAGTTTCCACAGTGGTATACTGATCACAGATAGAAAAACTTCTGAATAAAGCTAAAGGGAGTGAGGAAAAAACCAAAATCTGGAGGTAGAAACAGTCTTATCTAACCATCGCACTTGTAACACAGGGAAAGAGGGTTGCATCCCACCTACTGCACACAGGAGGTGTGATGCATCCAGATTGCCAAGAGGAGAAGGTGCGATGGTCCAGGGACGAGACTTTAACTTGGTTTTTGGTCACAGTTTGCAGCTTAGTTTAGGGATTTAGGCTGAGCTAATGGTAGTCAGTAAATACAAATCATAGGGGTTGATCTAATGAGGTTACTTGAGCCACCACCAGGGAAATTAGGATGTTTGCAAATCAATTGTTCAATTTATAAACAAAACCCAGAGATGGACTAAAGCGGCATTGATATACTTTGCAGTTGCATAGCAAAAGAAGTTTGAAGGCTAGCTAGCTTGACTTCAGGCTCCGTTGGGAAATCTAGTGTCCATTCAGAGCTGCTAGTCCCACTAAGACGGGTAGCTATATTAGAAACAAACAAAATAAAGTTACTTGCATTTTCCTTTATCAGAAGTAGATGAGAGAGAAGCAGAGAGTACCAACCTCAGTCTTTTGCTTGGCTCCTTGCTTGTTTCCTCTCCCCTCTGACAGATCTTTGCTGATCCTCCCTTGCTTGCCCCGCTTCAAAGAGCACCTGTAAAGTCAAAGCAGAATAATACCATAAAAGCACAGAGATCTACAATCATAAACAATATAGGACCAGATATATATTGACCACACAAATGAATATATCAACTCAAACATACAAGAATGTGGAGGAAAACTCAAATAGCTTTATTGGTAGAAAGAGTAGAAGAGAGGATTACAACCCATTGATTTGACCCAGCATCATCCTCCCAGCATGAAAGCCCTTCTTCACCTCATGAAAAGCTTAGATCACCCAACACTATGATGTTCCACAAAGAAACCAACAACACTTCTTTACAAAATACAAGGTTCCAGCCTCTGGATCTCTGAGATGAGGGATCCATATATAGATGTTTGCAGGTGGGTGAGTCAACTTCTGGGATTTTGATTAGCGTCATTTCTATGATATTTATCAATTCCACTTGGAGATTTCATGATCTCTTACTCATCCCTGGGTGAATTCAGAGAGGCAAGTGTCACAGGAGAAGTTTATGATTCCATGATCATCCACCTTGCAAACTGTCTCTGCCATTTGTCTACTCTCACCCATCGCACCCTACAGAAGGGCTTTTCAATATGCATCACACTTCTTGCATGTGGCAGGTGAGATGCATTACACCCTTAGCACTGAGCGATTTGTATGGTCCAGTTTTGACCAGTTCTGAGCAATTTTTCATGGAGAACTTCTGGGAGATGATGTAATCAGCTGACCTTGTTCCTTTAGGGTGTGAAACAACACTTTTAGGGACTCAGAAGCCCTTGGTTTATGGACATATGTGATTGGGATTGTAGTGCCCAAATATGTCTATAAGTTTCCCCCTAAAGCATGAGGTCGTAAATATTTTTGATGTCGGGTGAAATGCTTTATCATGAGGATCCGAGGTTTTTCGAACTGGAAGGAAACTTGTAATAAGATACAATAAAATACATTATCTTCCTAATATTTTCATGATCTAGCTGAGGCGGGCATTCCCATGCTCAGCTTTATAAATTCATTCTCATGTACATAGGACAGACAACCGTATGTGTCACAGACTGATGATTCTGGTAGAGCCATCATCCTTTGGCTTGGATGATTATCTGTGAAGCAATGATGTACATTTGATGTCTTTATTTTCCTAAATATATCGCATCCCATATGGATGAAACTAGATCTAGGGTCTTCAAACTTGTTCAATCTTTGCCCGAAGTACAAGTCGATCCATGTGAAAAGATGTTCTGGAGTAAAACATGGGAAGACATCCCCTGATTACCTATCAATGATGTAAGCTGTTAACAGGCACGCGAGGAATCACCGATAATGATGATGACCCTCAAGTTACGACAATACAATTCACGTGGTGTGAAAATGTGACTTGGCATCAAACACCACACAAAATCTTTCGGTCGAAGGCCATTGATGTAAACTTGTCATCGGAAGTGAGAAACTTGCCATTGAGGCATGCAAGCTTCAAAGTACTGAAATGGTTGTTCCTAGGTCGACTTCTTGGATAATAAGCTGATGTCGACAAGAAGTGACCCATCGTAGGATGGCATTAATTAATACTACATCTACGACATGGAACAAAGAAAATTATTTTGTGGAGGTGAAAACGATCTGATGATACGAGGTTCAAGGTGGCAGTCATGAAAGAATTAAGGGTGAAGGTATTGTAGCAGATGAGACACAAGCTGGGTTGGTGAATTCTCTAAGCGACTTCTCTTGAACATATCGGCGACACTGAAATGGATTGGTAGCATTAACCCCAAAAATGGATGGTATGGTGGACCAATGGTAATATGACCGGTGAATAGAATAACCCAACCCGACTCAATCATGGTGATGGAGTGAAAGTGTCATGTTCAAGAGCGACTTGCTACCAATAAATTTTCTTCAATTTTTCTTCCCAATTTTTCCCCAGTGATTGCTAACCGGTACCTCTTTATTTTTGTCAAGATTGAGGAGGATAACATATGCTTGTTCTATAATTTGCCCTTCGTGCAAACCCGTCGCTATGTTTTAATGAGCCTAGCGACAGTGAAACGCATTCTTGTATGCATGGACAAGTTTGTTGCTATTGGCTTTAACGAGTTTAACGACAAAGATAACTCAGTCCTTTTTAAATTTTAGAGAGTCTGAAAAGGGATGGAAAGAAAACTCCAGCAATCCTTTTTCGTCATGTAATCCCTTAAGTCCGAAAAAGCATAAAACAATATGAAAGGGATGACTTTTCGATAGTTTTAACGAGCTGAACAAGACAAGCACTAGACCTTTTTGTGTAATTACCCCTCAGGTCCAAAAAGATTAAAATCTAGAGGAGGGATAGCACTTCCGATAATTTTAACGAGCTGGAGAGGCCAATTGCTCGGCAATATTTTCATATTTTACGAGTCAGATGAAAAGAACTTAAAGGAGACTCGTCTTTTGAGGAACGAGTGATATTTTTGGGTAGCAGCTGGTTCCAGGTGAGGTTTGGAACTTTTCAATCACGACAGTGTAAAGGAGATGGCTAACAGAATCACTCATCATAGTTGTTCCTCAAAAGGGGTAAACAATCAAATGGAGGCATATGATCGGCTAAAACAGAGTGTAGGTGATGGTAAGAACATGACCAAGGCTCAAAAGCTGATGACAATGCGTTCGAATGGTTATTTACTGGAGGTGGGTTCATTTTTTAATGAGCTTAAACTCTGGTGGAACATTTGCTCATTGCTAGGTTTAATTTTTAATGAGCTTGAACTTTGCATAAAACTGCTTGTGATAATGGTCATTGATATTTGATTCACCGTTAACACTTTGTTCTTTTGACGATTGTACTACCTGTTCAATTGCTCCATCAAATTGATTAGAAATGTGAATACATGCTTGAAAAATGAGTTAAAACACTAATACCCTACTCGAATTACATGAAAAGTAATTTAAAATTAGTTTTTACCCCTCATTTTACCACTTCATTTGAATTTGGGATTGTTGGAGCTCTGGAGGTGTTTTCCCCCATGCTTTTCACCAGCTGATTCCGAGAGATTCTGTGGATGATTTTTGGTGTCGTCTGGACTAGGTAAGGCAACCATGTCCTCTTCTTCATGCTCGTGTTCTCGCCATGTAACAACCATTTTGCTCGGATGAATCTCTGCAGAACAAACAAGAGAAGAATCAGGATCATGATTTGGCAAAAAACAAGGAAAATTTTCATGAAAAATCAGTGCAAAAGTTTTCCTCCTTGCACCCATCATGCCCTAGCTGTGTACTGGGTGAGATGCATACTGACTGGCCAATGGCTAGCCTGGTGTGCATTGTACCTTTCGATGTATACTAGGTTCAATGGGGGCAGAACGAATTGTTCAAACCCCAGAGGCTCAGAAGAGCAAGAAAACATGCTCAGAATTCAAAAATGAAAGAATGCAGCTCTACAACCTCAATTACATATGTCCATAAAACAAGGGCTTCTAAACCCCTAAAAGTGTTATTTGATACCCTAAAGAATCAAGGTCAGCTTATTACATCATTTCCCAAAAGTTCTCCCTAAAAACCTACTCAAAACTGGGCAAAACTGGACCATCTCACTTGCTCCATGGTCAGGGTGCAATGCATCTCACCTACTACACATGGGAGGTGCGATGCATACTGAAAATTCCTTCTATAGGGTGTGATGAGCGAGAATAGACAAATGGCAGAGACAGTTTCTAAGTGGATGATCAAGGAATCTTATAGAAACTTCTCATATGGCACTTTCCTCTCAGAATTCGCCCAGGGATGAGTAAGAGATCAATGAAATCTCCAAGTGAAGCCAAAAAATATCAGTGGAATGACACTAATCAAAAACCTAGAGCTAAATCACACCTCTGCAAATATCTATATATGGATCCCTCATCCCATAGATCCAGAGGTTGGAGGTTGGAATCTTGTATTTTGTAAAGAAGTGTTGTTGGTTTCTTTGGAATATCATAGTATCAGGAAATCTAGTGTCCATTCATAGTTGTTAGTCCCACTAAGATGGGTAGCTATATTAGAAACAAACAAACTAAAGTTACTTGCATTTTACTTTATGAGAAGTAGATGAGAGAGAAGCAGAGAGTACCAACCTCAGTCTTTCACTTGGCTCCTTGCTTATTTCCTCTCCCCTCTGATAGATCTTTGCCACTCCTCCCTTGCTTTCCCCGCTTCAAAGAGAACCTATAAAGTCAAAGCAGCATAATACCATCAAAGCACATAGATCTACAATAATAAACAATATAGGACTAGATATATATTGACCACACAAATGCATATATCAACTCAGACATACAAGAATGTGGAGGAAAACGCAAATAGCTTTATTGATAAAAAGAGTAGAAGAGAGGATTACAACCCATTGATCTGACCCAGCGTCATCCTCCCAGCATGAAAGCCCTTCTTCACCTCATGAAAATCTTAGATCACCCAACAATATGATGTTCCACAAAGAAACCAACAACACTTTACAAAATACAAGATTCCATCCTCCAACCTCTGGATCCCTCGGATGAGGGATCCATATATAGATATTTGTAGAGGTATGAGTCAGCTTTGGGTTTTTGATTAGTGTCATTCCATTGATAGTTCTTGGCTTCAGTTGGAGATTTCATTGATCTCTTACTCATCCCTCGGTGAATTCTGAGAGGCAAGTGTCATATGAGAAGTTTCTAGAAGATTCCTTGATCATCCACTTAGCAAACTGTCTTTGCCATTTGTCTATTCTCGCTCATCGCACCCTATAGAAGGACTTTTCAGTATGCATCACACCTCCCGTGTGTAGTAGGTGAGATGCATTGCACCCTGACCATGGAGCAAGTAATTCGGTGATTGTGACTGAAACCAAGGGGGCATGCACCCTGGTCTGCTTCGACAGGAAAACTTCAAGTATAGGGTAGGTTTTCGTGGAGCATATATGACTAGTCTGACACACCTGTCCATTTAGGAAAATGGGATTAGACTGGAATAAGATACCTCCATTAGAAGGTAGGCCTTTCCCGATAGAACAAATGTTTTGTGTGCAAATTGAAGGGTAACTTGGAAACTCTACTTTGCTATACCCAGGGGCATGCAAACCTTTTTGCATGAAAGTGAAAAGCAACCATTTATTTTCTTAGTTTGTAGGTTCTTACCCCTTTAAACTTGTAGGATTGGTTGTTCTGAGATTACATAAAGAAAGGATGTGGAGCAAAGTTTAGAATGGTTCAAGCTCCCTAAAAATTGAACCTATCAATGAGACATCCCTATTATACGACTGGCACGAGTAGTTTTACGCAAAGTTCGAGCTCGTTAAAAATTAAACCTAGCAATGAGCAAATGTTCCACTAGAGTTTAAGCTCATTAAAAATTGAACCCACCTCCGGTAAATAACCATTGTGAACGCATTGTCATCGTCTTTTGAGCCTTTGTCATGTTCTTACCATCACCTCCACTCTATTTAGCCAATCATACACCTCCATTTGATTGTTTACCCCTTTTGAGGAACATCCACAACGAGTGATTCTATTAGCAATATTCTTTACATTGCCATGATTGAAAAGTTACAAACCTCGCCTGGAACCAGTTGCTACC
>APFE031098272.1:254338-290763 GCA_000404065.3 Pinus taeda
TTTTCCTCCACATTCTTGTATGTTTGAGTTGATATATGCATTTGTGTGGTCAATATATATCTGGTCCTATATTGTTTATGATTGTAGATCTCTGTGCTTTGATGGTATTATGCTGCG
This sequence comes from Pinus taeda, assembly GCA_000404065.3. NCBI lineage: Eukaryota > Viridiplantae > Streptophyta > Pinopsida > Pinales > Pinaceae > Pinus > Pinus taeda. Next base: position 254,456 of record APFE031098272.1, read on the forward strand.
TTGAATTTGTAGGTGCTCTTTGAAGTGAGGCAAGCAAGGGAGGAGTGGCAAAGATTTGTCAGAGGGGAGAGGAAACAAGCAAAGAGCCAAGCGAAAGACTGAGATTGGTACTCTCTGCTTCTCTCTCATCTACTTCTCATAAAGGAAAACGAAAGTAACTTTAGTTTGTTTGTTTCTAAGATAACTACCTGTCTTAGTGGGACTAGTAGCTCTGAATGGACACTAGATTTCTCGATAACACTACCAAAACCCACAAATAGACCTCAAAACAATCCTTTTCTACCTCATCCCTATCCTCCTACTACTGCAGCTGCCACAAAATATATTTCCTTTGAATTTGTTGCACTTCAGATGTGAGAAATGACCTCACAACTCACTCCTATTTAGATCTCTTCCAAGGGCTCCAATGAATTTCCTATTAATGCTTTCCCAGCTATTATTAGGCCTCTTAACACTAGGTCGAATTGATATGTTGTTATCAAAACCCACGCGATAACTTCAAAAATTTATATCTCAATTTCTACAACTCAGATTTGAGTGATTTTCATTGCCTCTTTTTCCTCTTAAGGTCCTCTATCATCCTAAATCACCACATACGAAAATCTTCTCATGGTTTCAAACCCATAAGCTTGGGTGCAAAGCCCATACCTTGGGTTCCAAGCCCACAAAGTATTTTTTTGGTGCTCTAACCTCCAAACCCCAAACCCTAGGGCCTAGACTACCTCCCGAGCTACCAAATCTCAATAGGAATCTTACGTTCCACCTCCCTACCTATTGTGCAGGTCATTAAACCTAGTGAAAGAAATTGGTGGAATATTAAATGAACAACCTGGAGTTCAACTCACTTCCCAAGAAACTCCTCCTCAGACCTCTAAATCTATGTCCACTCCTCTCAGCCCAATCATTATGTTTACACTTCCACAATATTTATAGGAAGTACAATCCATAGCGAAAATTACATGAGGGATAACGAAAGGGATGTCACACATCCCTCTCCCTTAGAGGAACATTGTCTTCAGTGTTCTATACCCAAAAATAACTTCAACAACAAGCTTTGTATACTAGCTCTTTTACATTTATGTAGATAGTAAACATGAATGGGTAACATACCCTCATTCAATCAACCATTTTCTAGGTTACTTCATCTTGTTCACAGTGCTTCCTTTATACCTTATCCTACTCGATCACTTGATTATAGAGTGTGACCCACCTCCAATGTCCAATATTTCCATCCACCACATTCATTTCTCCTTCAAGGAAGAAGTCTCATTGCCTCCCAGGACACACCTAATGCATCTTTGATCCCAATGGGTATTCACATGATTTTATGAAAACCAATTCTCTTTTCAAGTTCTTACATCCTCTTCTCTCATTCATTAGTCCCTAGGTGATATATTTATTCTTTCGTACATTCACTAACCTTCCAAGTCAGGCATTCCATTCCCTGCTTCATTAGTTCCTTATGTGATCCATCCCCTGGTAAGGCTTCCTCACACAAGCGGAAACTTCTCAGACAAGCCATACCTCTACCTTCATTTAGAAACAAAACATATGTGTTATGGACTACCTCATGGAAATCAACACATATTATCTAAGGGTACCACCTTCACCAAAATGGCATATTTCTTGAACTCTTTGGCTGTGTATGATGTTGTAGCATACTTCGATTGAAGATGATATTGTTTCCTTTTTAATCGACCTCATGTATTTGTGTTTGATAGTTACATACTTCTTCTACCTCATAAGCATGTGAGCCTTATGAGTTTCATCATAATAATTTTAAATCAAACTAAACCATACATTCATCAATGTATTTATTTATGAGGTTAACAATAAAAATATATTATTTTTTAAAATTAATTCAGGCCACAACTTTAATAGAGAAATTCTTTAAACTATAATTAATACTTATCTTTGGTTACCTTTTGCTTCCTTGACTTTGCAGTCATGGAGTGGTGTATACACCCATAGTTCCATGCAATACTTAGCTTCACCTTTACCAAATGAGCTCCATACAATCCACTACCAAGAACTATAGATCCAAAGCTTGTCTCCACCTGCTAAGCACTATAGAAATCTAGAGCATGTCTCTGCCTATTAGGCCAGTAAAATTATCTATGCAGCCTCTAGCCAGGTTTGTCTTTAAATTTATCTCAGATGAATTGATAGAACATAATGGTTCCACCCACTAAACTAATGGGCATCCAAACTACACCATGTCTCCACCTGCAAATATACTATTCCATGCATTTGAGTCGTATAGATCCAAACAAGCTCCTTCCTTCTTGCATCCTAGTGAATATGGGCTTATTGTCTACCTGTTGATGCCTTGAAAATCACTGCATCAAGTGAATGATTTTATAATATCTAATGGGAATGATGGATGATTTATTCTAAGATTCAACAATATAAATAACTAATTTATCCCAAGAAGTCTTTCTCTAAGTGCATTTTTTGTTGATTCTTATTGACAAGTAGGGATATAGATGACTCTACTTATAAACAAAAATATTCATTCATATGATAATTACTTTGTTCAAGTAGTTGAACAAAGTAGTAATTAAAACATTATTACACTACTCTTTATATATCGTTGATATACATATGTATGAAAAATAACAACTCTTAAACATTCAATAGTGATAAGTCAAAGAATTGTTGTGAAAGCATATACATATATCAATAATAGCAAAATGAATAAATGTTGGTTCACATAAAAGCTTGAAAAAAAAACATAGATAGTAGTACCATATGTATTTGAGTCTCCTCCAATATGAATTGCATTTAGATCCCGCCTTTCAATTTGGAAATTCTTTTACGGGAACCAATAGTGCATATCACATAAAAGTATTCTTCATCAAAACTCAGAATTCCGGTCTAGTTTTTATAAAAATAAATATATCGGAAGCATAGTAATGCAACTTCCGATCCAAGTCTTAATACAAAAATTTGAGGACCCTTTCTAAAAACATGAAAGGGTTTATAAATACTATTAAACTAACAAACTATGAAATAAATGTACTATGTGTTGGTATAACCAAATCACAAAAAATGTGAAAATTTTCTCAAAATAGGCATGCTGCAGTCAGTCAGAATGATTCACTGTATGGGTTGATTATCTTGTGACTTGTGCTGGCAAATGGCTAGCATCAGTTGAAGTTCTAGTGGAAAACTCATTTTTGAGTGTAACTGAGCAGTGTATGTGGCATCAGTAATTTTGGGAATCATATAACCGATTGCATCGGTGAGGCATTTCATCATTGTCCATTAACTATGTGGTTTAACAAGGAAAAACCAAAAGGTTTCCCATGTCAAAGTTTGAACACCTGCAATCAATATTTCCCTTTGCTCCAGCTCCTGTTTCCATATCTGTTCTAATGCTTTCACTGATGGAAGTTTCCCTGGAGAACACTCTGTAATTAAATTGGATAAGTAAAGAGTATCATTAATCAATTCAACTAGATTTCTTGTCGCCGATCTACATCTTGATGTCACCCTTTCTTCTTTCATTAGTTGATATTTCCATCCAGTGAATAGGATTTCTTTATGCAATTCCAAAATTTGTGGTAGATTAGTAGTTTTTCCTTCTTTGGTTTCTTGCCAAGAGAGAAAATCTATTAATCTTTCATCTTCTTGCTCCAATTTTTGTCTCGCATCAACTGATTTATCAACCATAGTTGATGAAATTTCACATAGGGGAAGAACGAGTGAGATGTTATGACATAATAGGCTCAACTGATTAGACAATGTTTTGGTAATTTGTAGAGCCTCTGATCTGAATTTCCCACTTGGGTATATTCTTTGTATCTTTCTGTTTCCAATGATAGTTGAGCGATCTGTTCTTCTTTTGATTTTCTCAACTGTTCATTTAATGATCGCAACTTGCTCAATGCTTGAGATAGTTCTTGTTGCTTCTTAATTGCATGTTGATCAATCCTTTGTTTTTATTTGAGCAATTGCTCATTCAACCGATCATTTGATTGCCTCTAGGATCCTAACTGCTATTCCAACTGCTCTATCTTCTGGTGCTTCTCTTGTACCTTTTTTTCCAGCAAAATGATTACTTGGTCCTTTTCCTTGAGTAAGTTGTTGACCTCCGATGCTTTGTCTATTGTAGCCGTTGTGTATGCTCCAGCATACTGAGAAAGTTTAGTGAGATCTTTATATGGATTGACTTCTTCTCTCCATACCACGTTTGTTATCTCCATTTGTGAAGTCAAAAGTGGAGATTGATCATCTTTCCTCTTTTTGCTTTGTCTTTTGATTACAACCCTATGCTTAGGGCTATAGAAGAAATCCAAGGGTGGCATTTCTTCTACATGTAAAACAATTTCATCAGATGGATTCTCGGGTATTATTTCTACATCCTTTTGAGTCATGGGTGGGCCGCTAGTTCCTTCAATTGAAATTGTATTAATTGTTGATTTCTGACCAGTTGTCACCTTAGGTGTGCTGAATCCTTGTAGAATTTCAGTATTACAGATGATAGAATCAAATTGTTTCCATTCTTTGATCAGTTTAGGATCAACATAAATACTTGAATCAATAATTTCAACACTTTTTCCTTGTCCCTACTCCTACTCTGGAAATTTTTCTTTTTGAGGAATCTTTTCTACTACAGGAGTCTTGTCAGCAGCTTCCTGTTCAGTTTGAACTGTAGGGGTTGTAGCTAATAGGTCCATAGGTAGAGTTTGCAACCTCTGGGCTCTGAGCCTATTGAACGTTTCTATTCCCTCTTCTTCATCCCTGATCCTGGCCAATCCTTTAAGCTAGAAAAATGTTTCGGCTAAAGAAAATAAATCATCAAAGTCATCTGCTTCATGATTGAATTTGGCAAGTTTAACTTGAGCGGTGACGTTATGGGCAACCTTTCTTGGGTCGTATTTCCTATTGAGAATCGTGGCAAGATTCAACATCTGAATCTTCTCTGCCTCTTTCTCTGCATGCATGTAATCATGTAAAGTAAAAATGTCACATCGTAGGGGGAATATAGGCCACATCTATTTTTTGGAATCCCTAAAGATTCTTGATGTCCCTTCAACAGTTATCTGATTTCCCAATTCTCGTGCTAACAATTTATCGGGAACATATAGAGGGAGAACATGGAGTTTAGTGAGATTGCCAAAAAGGCTCACATAGGTAAATTTCTCCTCTCGAACCAGCTGCCTACTGCTGTCAGATCAATTGTTGCTTCCTGGGATATCCTGGGGGTAGGCTTATTGAAAATAGAATAAAATATAGGTAAAACAAAACCATTGCAAATTTTGTACAAGTGATTCTTATAATGTGCCTTCCACAATTGTTTGTGGTAAATATGAATAGTATTTGAATCTTGGGAAGTCCGCTTCCATCCGAGTATCGGGAATTCAGAATTAAAACAAATAATATCTAAAATATATGCACTGTAGTAGAAAGGAGGAATGATCCGGGAAGTTGTATATGCATTCCTTCTGTATTCTAATATCTTAGTGGCTAGACTATCAGACAAAATATTTGCCCAATCCATAACAGAACCATTAATTGCAGCTTCCATTAACGGGACCATATCTATAGCGAATTTTTCATAATCATGTTGTCCCCATAGTCTACACATCATAGCTCTAGCATAGTAATAAGGAGAAGCTAATGAGTTGACAAAATACTTACCTGATGACTTGTGCTTATGTTTCTCCAGGAAATGCCTCCATCACTTGATCATGTCTGACTCCAAGTCATTTTCCTTTGCAAATGCTTCTAGGAATGCCTTGTTGTATCATTTCTCGGGTGGAAGTAGATGGTACATTTGCCTGAGATCTTCAGGCTTGAATGAGCCGAATATCCTTCCATCTGCTGTGGAAAATGTTCTATCTGAAGTTGGGATTTTCTCAACAACCCATCTAACCACATCAGTGTATGGCAAAATTTTGGCCCGTGCTGCTATCCTGTGAACGTATGAACATGCCAACTCTTTGATGGTTCCCTCTGACTTGTTGGTTGAATCAGCTGTGGCTTCCACTTCTAATTCCTCAGGCTCCTCTAATTCTATCAAATTATAAATGCTTTCCCAGTTAGCATTTCCCAGACTGGGACATGTCATATCTAATATTAATCCCTTTTTGCTCGGTCCTAGTTATTTGGCTGCAGGAGTTGTTTTGGCCTTCTTAGATTTCTTTAACATCTTCTCTGGATTCATGGATTCGAAGGAACTCTGCATAGGCAATTGCAAACTGTAACACAAAGATATTGTCACTGAAAGCCAATATGAAAATGAACAGAATTACAGTGATTTTCATATGATAAATCAAATGCAATTAAGAATTTATCACAGATGAAATATTTTAAAGGACTTGCTCTTAACTGTAGAATTTAATAGCCATTTGAACTACCAATTGTGGTGAATTAATACCATAAATATCCATCTCGTCGATCGTATACATGGTTATTTCAAGCGTGTCTTTGGATTTACTCAATCGGTGATCGACGATAAATCGCAAATCGTAATTGGGAACTTGAAAGGGAGAGGCTTTATGACTTGCAATGAATATCTTTGATTGCCGAAAAGTGATATTAGAATAGATCGGATTACTATGCATGCAAATTTTTTTAGTGTATGTTTCTCTCTTGAGATGCACACACAATTGATTGATTGCAAATCAGGGTTTGGCTTTTGCTTTTATCCCTTTGTTATACGAACCTTCGATTATCAATTGTGATAGCCTTTATCAAATAAGAAGATTTGATGAGGCCTTGTGTGTGTGTCTTTTTCATATGATATCTCTGATTGCCGATTGCAATTTCCTTTATTGGATCAGAGGATTTGATGAGGCTTTGTTTGTGTGTGTCCCTTTGTCATTGCGATATTCGATCTCCGACCACTTTATAACAATGTAGAATTGTTTAAAATATTTTAGAAGAATAATTTGTTTTTTATCAAAAGTTTTTATAAAATGAATTATTTACATCGGGCCTTTTGATAAGGATTTTTCTTGCAATGAGGTCAATACCAGTTTTATTTATCAACTTACAAATCTAATTAAGTTTATTTAAAAAGGGACCTATTTCATATTATTTTTTTTTAATAGAAATGGGGGGTTTTTGTATAGCACAACAATTGGTGATTCACTGGAAAAAACAGTTCTCTGATAAAATAATATAATATTTTAACCTTCTTAATTTGAAAACCTTAGTGGATAGAGAAAATCTAATATAACTAGGTAATCATAAATTTTGAATATAATGAAAACTATTTTTGCTATCTCTTTCTCATCTCAAAATTAAATACATTCTAAGTTTAAGTAAACCTTAATTGGTTGATAATGATAAAATAAGAGACTTTTCCAACTTAGCTTGTATAATGACTCCTTTGTCACAGGTAGAGCCATTGCTGCCAACAAACAGTCATAGTCTCGACAGGATTACCTTTTAACCATTTGATAATTCATTGTCCCGTCCATTTCAGAGTATAATTTAAAAGAATGAATTCAAAAGATGTTTTTTCACACTTTTTGGATTACATTTTCTTTTTTCCTTATTTCTTTATTTTGTAAGATAAAAAGTCATTGTCCTGGTTTGGTGGCCAGCTATTGACAATGCCATTCACTGGTTGTAATTTAACTGAACAAGCTCGCTCGTGATGAGACCCCTTGTATTATAATTATAAGCCATTACCCCATTTTGGTATGTAGTGTTCGTAATGTCAGTTGAACTAGTCCCCTATGATCATGGTAAGCAGGCTTGTGATAAGACCTCTTATCTTTTATATCAAATATATTTTAGAATTACACTCTAAAAACTCATAAACATTGATGGATGTGATGAATAATTTTTTTCTTAAGAGAACATGGATGACAGTTTTGAGAGTTGAATATGCCAAGATTAAATCAGTCTTTGCTTTCTATTGATAACCTTTTTTAGGCTTCTAAAACTTAGAACGATTTACAGTAGTTTCAAGTTTTGAGAAGATTTCACAAAAATAAAAAGGGTTTTCAGAGTTTAATTATACCTAATTTCCTAGAACTTTTCCTTTTCCTTTAAAGCTTCCATTCCTCATAAGTAAATATTAAAACTATTTTCTTTTAAGTAACCTTTTCAAAATAGTAAAGACCAATGGAAGGCTATTTACAATTTTATTTTCTAAGAAAGAAAATAAACTAATTATTCATACAAATATAGCTGAAAATTGAATATTTACAAAGCGAGAAGGGGTTGCCTCCTCAATTGAAGATTTTTTTCAAAATAAGCCCATTGACAGGAAGAGAATCTATCTTTCCTGATAGATCTTGCAAGATGAATGTTGATGGGCCTATCTTCTCGCTGATTTGAAATGGTCTGAACCACATTTTCTGAAATTTAGTGTGTTTTCCTTTATCCTTGTGGGCTTTGTCCCATTTCAAAACAAGATCACCAACTTGTAAATGGTTTGAGCCGGTTGAAGTTGTATCAAAAGAAGACTTCATAATTTGTTGATGCTTTGCATGTTTAATTTGAACTTTCTCTCTTTCTTCCTCTAGTTTCAGGATCTTACTATGTCTCAATTGAATAGAAGATGATGGATTTTCTTCAATAAATTGCACTAAGGTTAGTGATGGAAGTACTAATTTTTCTGATATAACAACCTCCTTTCCATACACTAGATTAAATGGAGAAGTGCCTATTGAGGCCGTCTGTGTTATATAGTCTGCCCATAGTGCAAATATCAAAGACTTATGCCAATTTTTATGATTCTGATCAATAGTTCTCTTAATGATTTTGATAAGATTTTTATTAGTGGATTTTGCTAAACCATTACGTTGAGGGTAGTAGTTTGCAGAATATTTCAATTTGAATCCTCTTTTGATAGAAAAGTCAAGTATGGAATTATCGGAGAAGTAAGATGTATTATAAAAAATAAGAGCGTTTGGGACACCAAACCTGGTAATGATGAACTAATCTATGAATTCAATGATTGCCTCAGAGTTTCCTGTCTTCAAAGGAATTGCTTCTACCCACTTAGTAAAGTAATCTATAGCTGTAAGGATATACCTATGCTAAGAGGATGAATGTGGAATAATTTCTCCAATGATATCTAATCCCCATTGTTCAAAGGGTTGTTCAATGTTGACTGGTTGCAAAGGAAAAGCTGGCTTCCTTTGTCTTCCACTTGTAGTTTGACATGTTCTGCATTTCCTTACATATTCATGAGTGTCTTTAAACAAGGTGGGCCAATAATGCCTAGCATGAATAATTTTGTGGGCTATTGTATCAGCTTCAAAATGTCCTCCTGCTGGACCATCATGTAGTTCTTGCAAGACCTTTTGCACTTTAGGTTTTTGTAAGCATCTTAACAAAATCGAATCATAATTCTGTTTAAACAACAAATCATCAACAATCATGAATTTTTTTTCTTTCAGTCTATGGCACATTTATTTTTATAGGAAAAATTAGAACGAGCATATCCACTTTTCAAATAGAATATCAAATATGGATATTGGGATTCAGGATTAATGGTACTTATCTCATTGATTTCTTCAATACTATTTGTACCTTGATGTTCCCGAATATTAGAAGCTCCTGCTAACAACCTGAAGAAACCTTGGCCTGTGATAATATTTGCTGGTCTAATGTCCAAATCATACTCTTGTAATGTCATGACCCAGTTTGCTCTTTTTTCTCCCAATTCCCTTTGAACTAGTCACTGTCTAACTACTAAAAAAGGGACTATAACTTTTGTGTGAGCCTTTAAGAGATAGGGATGAAAGTGTTTAATGGCTTTGTATACAGCAAAGTCTTGCTTTTAAACTTCAGAGTAATTAATTTCAACACCTTGAAGGTTTAAACTATAAAATGAAATTGGTGCTTCCAAGTTTTGATTATTGATTTGTGTCAGCACTGCTGTGTAAGATGAATCAAATGCAAGAGTATATAAAATGAAATGATTTGAAAAATCTAGGGTGTTTAATGGGGGAGAATTTATGATTTCTTGCTTGATTGAATTAAAAGCCTCCTTTTCTATATGCCCCCATTTAAATACTGAGTTTTTTTTATCATGGTTTGCAATGGTAAAAGAATCTGTGAAAAATCTGGAACAAATCTTTTTACAAAATTAATTTGACCTAAAAATGATTGCATTGTTTTTTTATTATGTGGAAATGGGATATCAAAAATCTCTTTGATTCTTTCTGGATCAATATAAATACCATCTTTTGAAACAATGAATCCCAAGAGTTTACCTTGGTCAAGAGCAAAAAATGACTTCTTAGGATTGAGTGAAATGCCATACCTTTTACAACGTTTGAAGATTTGTTTGAAATCATGTAAATGATTTGATCTTTTCCTAGAGAAAATAGTAATGTCATCCAAATAGACAACTATTGATTGATTGATTAGACCTTTGAATGCTATGTCCATCACTCTTTGGAATGTAGCTCCAACATTGATTAACCTGAAAGGCATTTTTTGATAGGCATAAGTTCCCCACTTAGTTCTGAAAGTAGTCTTAAGTCTATCATTGGGGTGCACCAAAATTTGGTTATACCCTAAAAAACCATCTAAGAAAGACATTAATTCAGAACTAGCTATTGAATGGAGAGTTTGCTCTATTGTTGGTAGAGGGAAGTTATCCTTTTGACTTGCTTTATTAAGATTTCTAAAATCAATAAAAATTCTAATGTCACCATTTTTCTTTCTCACTAGCACCATGTTGAACACCCAATTTGAATGTATGACAGGAAAAATTATCTTAGCTTTCAAGACTTTGTTTAATTCGGCTTTTATTTGACTCTCGAGGTTGGGATGAATTTTGCTCAATTTCTACTGTACTGGTTTTTCTTCAGGTGTGATTGGAATTGTATGTTGTATGATAGAAGTATCATATGTTTTCAAATCATCAAATTTCCAAGAGAAGACATTTTTATATCTATGCAATAATCTGATAAATGCAATTCTTTCTTCTGAAGTAAGTCCTAATCCCAGATTGATGTTTTGTGGCTTGTCCTTTGTACCAAGGTTTATTAATTCAAATATCAAAGTAGAACTTTGAAGCTTTGAATTAATAACTTATTTAAACCTATTTTTGATGTCATAAAGGTCTTCAAGTTTGACCACTAGTTTAGGTATTGAATTTTCTTCAAGTTTTTCTTTCATTTGAAGATCATGCTCACTTTCATCAATAATTTGATCATCATAAGACTTATTAGAAGTTAAGAAATTTAAAATGTCATCATCATGATTGAATACTCGCCTTTTAGTGACATTATTAGGAATCGATGGTCTGAAAATTAACTCTACTGGAAATCTATCGGGACTGTAATCTTCAGGTGGAAGGAGCTTAGAAGCAACATTGGCTAGTAAATCTGTTGTTGCATTCTAGGATCTAGGAATGGGAGAAATGTTAAATGCTAGAAAATGAGATATAAGGTCTTGTACCAAGGATTGATAATGTTTAAGGTGACTAGAAAGACAATGTATAATATTTCTAACTTGTTTTATAACAATTTCAGAGTCACCAAACACTTTCAAATATTGTACCTTAAGACCAATTGCTTTATAAAGTCCTTGAATCAAGGCTTCATATTCAACAGTATTGTTTGTACACTCAAATTCTAATCTACATGATAACATGGTATTTTCTCCCTCATGACTAACTAAAATACATCTTGCCCCTGCACCTTCATTAGATTTAGACCCATCAAAATATAATGACCAAAATAAAGGTTTATCTACAGTTTCCTCAACAATTTTAACACACCTTGATGTATTTGTTTGAGAAAAATTTTCAATTTGAGATGTGAATTTATTAACTAAGAAAGGTGATGATTGAGCAGTAAAATTACCAAAGAATGATTCAGATGAATAGTTACCAAAAATGTTATTGTTGAATGCTATAGGCTGGTTATCTTGTTCAAACTCTGTTATAGTATGAGTCATATGCTTCTCCCGATCAATCTTAATCTGATTTGGCAGCCACATGTGAGACCAATTGGTAGAAATGTAAACATGAAGTTTCTCAGACCAGTCTCTACTTCAAATCAAAACATAGAACTCAGGAATATCAGTGATTAAAATGTCAATTCTCTGTACCACTCTTGGATCAGCTGATAACCTAATGGTAACTGAGTTGATTTCTCCTAATACTTGGACCTTAGTTCTATCCAACTGGACAATATGGATTGCAGACTCTTGGGGTTTAATATTTAGTTTAGAACAAATTGAGTCTGGCATTATATTCGAGGAAGCCCCTGAGTCTATCAAGCAATTGTGCAGAATTCAAGAGAAAAGGAGGAGTATGGGAATTTGATCTATCTCTGATTATAACAGCATCAGTAGCTTCTACTCTACTAGGTGGTGGTTTACCTATCTCATTAGTAGCTTTGGACAATACAACATTTTGAAGCGGAGAAGAAGGTATTGCATCTAATTCCTTAAGTAGCAATTTTTGTTGATGTTTGAGTTTACTATGCTCAAACATAGTGATATTTGCCTTCATTTTCTTCATGTCTTCAATGACATTGTAATCCATAGAGTCTGTAACTACTAACGTTTTAGATGATGAAGGTGGATTGGAAGTTGATGGCTGATTTTGAGTAGGTGTCGTTGTAGACTTCTTTGTGGGAAATTTTTCTTTAGTAGTACCCTTGTTATTTTTCTTCTGAGTTACTTGAACAGGTTCTGGAGTGCCTTTATTCGTGGTACTTACTGGGAAAGCTTCTTGTTCATTTTCAGTATCAAAATTGGGCAAAATGAAATCCCACATCCCATGACATTCTACAGTTACCTATTTTTTCAGTTTCTTCAGCTGATAAGACTGTATCTTCTTCTTCATTGTCCTCAAGGTTTGACTCTGCATTGGATATAGCATTAGGGGGTTTTGATTCTAGTTTCTTAAAGTTTCTAAATGGTTTTTTAGTTGAAGTCTCAGCTACTTGTTTCTTGATTTCTATCATTTCATTTGACATAGTCTTTAGAACTTTTTGGTGACCTTCCATATCATATGGATCTTTAGCCATTTTCTTCTTCGAATCATCTTTGAAGGTGACTTTTTTGGATTTTATATCTTCAAGAGCAGCTTTCTTTTCTAAGGCGATAATATGTTTTTCTACAACAAGTGCCTCTTTCATATTTTCTGCTAGAGTAGGTTTTGCAGCTCTATCTACAAAGATAGCTATGTTTGAAGGTAAATTTGTTATATACCATTCACTTCTAACTTGTTCACTAGGTTTAGAGGCAGTAGGAACCTTATTTAAGAGTTTATTGAATTGTGAATTGAACTCTTTTATAAGCTCTCTAGATTCTGTTTTAAAATTTTAAAGATCATTGATTAATGTTGCTACAAATCTATCATCACCGTATTTAGTTAAGAACTATTCTTGGAAAATATTCCAACTAGTAATGGATCCTGATGGTAAAGAAAAATACCAAGACGTGGCTAATCCTTGTAGGTTACAAGGGAAAAGTCTAACAACTCTTCCTCAGTAACTCCTTTTAAGTTAACTGACAACACAAAGATGTTTATGTGTTCGCTTGCCTATATGCCTACATCTAGATTGAATTTTGGCAACCATTTTTCAAGATGGGCTGGTAATGGGTGCAAATGTGTAGGCATTGTGAATGCACCAAGATTGTTCCATGGGTTATGTGCCATTGTCGAGCTACTAATGGATGATAGCACTGATGAAGTTCCAGATGGTTGGGAAGGAGCAGATATTGAGGTTCCAGATGGTTGAGAAACAGATGTTGAAGTTCCAGTACTTTGTTGAACGACAATCTGGAGTAGAGGAGTGGATGGTTGACTTCGTGTTGGAGAAGATGAAATGGATGATGATGATGAGAAAATTTCACTATCAGACCCTTCAGTTGTCTTCCTTGCTCTTTTCCTTTTAGGCAAAGGTAACTCGGTAGGTTCAATACCAAGCTTTTCACTCTAAAGTTTGGTGAGGAGGTGAGAAGGAATGAATTGCGAAGTTACACTGCCTTGAGATAACTCGTATTTATGCGGTGATATTGATAATCCTTGAAGTTTGTGAATTAGAGACTGTACTTCAGGAGATTCAAGAGTTGATTTCTCTGAGATGTTCTGGGGTTGAGCAGTGGTTGTTGTTTCCTCACCTTCTCACTTGAAAACTGGAGTTTCAACATGCGAGGGAGAAGTCGGAGATGAGGTTGAGGGAGATTTACTCTCAAAATGGATTGTCGATTTGGGTTTGCTTGCCATTCACAGTTCATGCCCTCCTTCTAGTGCCAAAAATGATGATGCCTCGACAATTGCTACATCAACATCAGGGAAAACCACCCGGTCCAGACCTTAAAGGTAGCTCATTTTTCATTTGGTGGGGTGGCTCCGACTGGATATAATGGGACTAGTTTCCCAATGATTTATAAATGGGATGGATAAGTGATTAATTTTCTAATATCTAATGGGAATGATGGATGATTTATTCTAAGATGCAACAATATAAATAACCAATTTATCTCGGGAAGTCTTTCTCTTAGTGCAATTTTTGTTCATTCTTATTGACAAGTAGGCATTTAGATGACTCTACTTATAAACAAAAATATTCATTCATATGATAATTACTTTGTTCAAGTAGTTGAACAAAGTAATAATTAAAACATTATTACACTACTCTTTATATATCATTGACATACATATGCATAAAAAATAACAACTTTTAAACATTCAATAGTGATAAGTCAAAGAATTGTTGTGAAAGCATATACATATATCAATAATAGAAAAATGAATAAATGTTGGTTCCCATAAAATCTTGAAACAAAAACATAGATAGTAGTACCATATGTATTTGAGTCTCCTCCAATATGAATTTCATTCAGATCCCACCTTTCAATTTGGAAATTCTTTTAGAGGAAGCAATAGTGCATATCACATAAGAGTATTCTTCATAAAATCTCAGAATTCCAGTCTAGTTTTTATAAAAATAAATATATCGAAAGCACAGTAGTGCAACTTCCGATCCAAGTCTTAATACAAAAATTTGAGGACCCTTTCTAAAAACATGAAAGGGTCTATAAATATTATTAAACTAACAAACTATGAAATAAATGTGCTATGTGTTAGTATAACCAAATCACAAAAAATGTGAAAATATTTTCAAAATAGGCATGCTGCAGTTAGTCAGAATGGTTCACTGTATGGGCTGATTATCTTGTGACTTGAGTTGCCAAATGGCTAGCATCATTTGAAGTTCTGGTGGATGACTCATGTTTGAGTGTAACTGAGCAGTGTATGTGGCATCAGTAATTTTAGGAATCATATGACCGATTGCATTGGTGAGGCATTTCATTGCTGTTCGCTAACTATGTGGTTTAACAAGGAAAAACCAAAAGATTTCCCATGTCAAAGTTTGAATACCTGCAATCAATCTTTCCCTCTGCTCTAGCTCCTATTTCCATGTCTGTTTTAATGCTTTCATTGATGGAAGTTTCCCTCAAGAACACTCTGTAATTAAATTTGATAAGTAAAGAGTATCATTAATCAATTCAACCAGATTGCTTGTCGCCGATCTACATCTTGATGTCGCCCTTTCTGCTTTCATTAGTTGAGATTGTCATTAAGTGAATATGATTTCTTTATATAATTCTAGAATTTGTGGTAGATTAGCAGCTTTTTCTTCTTTGGTTTCTTGCCAAAAGAGAAAATATGTTAATATTTCATCTGCTTGCTCAAATTTCCGTCTCACATCAACTGATTTATCAACCATAGTTGATGAAATTTCACATAGGGGAAGAACGAGTGAGATGTTATGACATAATAGGCTCAACTAATTAGACAATGCTTTAGTAATTTGTATAGCCTCCAATCTTAATTATCCCACTTGGGGATATTCTTTGTATCTTTCTATTTGCATTGATAGTTGAGTGATCTGTTATTCTTTTGATTTGCTCAACTGTTCATTTAATGATCACAACTTGCTCAATGCTTGGGATAGTTCCTATTTCTTCTGAATTGCATGTTGATCAATCCTTTGTTTTTCTTTGAGAAATTGCTCATTCAATTGATCAGTTGATTGCCTCTGGGTTGCTAACTGTTGTTCCAACTGCTCTATCTTCTGTTTCCTCTCTTGTACATATGTTTTCAGCAAAATGATTGCTTGGTCCTTTTCCTTGAGTAAGTTACTGACTTCCGATGCTTTGTCTATTGTAGCGCTGCGTATGTTCTAGCATACTGAGAAAGTTTAGTGAGATCCTCAGATGGATTAAATTCTTCTCTCTATACCATGTTTGTTATCTTCATTTGTGAAGTCAAAAGAGGAGATTGATCAACCTTTGTCTTTTGATTACAACCCTTTGCTTAGGGCTATAGAAGACATCCAAGGGTGGTATTTCTTCTACATGTAAAACAATTTCATTAGATGGATTCTTGGGGATTATTTCTACATCCTTTTGAGTCATGGGTGGGCCGCTAGTTCCTTTAGTCAGAATTGTATTGATCATTGATTTCTAACCAGTTGTCACCTCAGGTGTGCTGAATCCTTGTAGACTTTTAGTATTACTGATGATAGAATCAAATTGTTGCCATTATTTGATTAGTTTAGCATCAACATAAATACTTGAATCAATGAGTTCACCACTTTTTCCTTGTCCCTGCTCCTGCTTTAGCAATTTCTCTTTTTCAGGAATCTTTTCTACTACAGGAGTCTTGTCGGCAACTTCTTGTTCAGTTTGAACTGTAGGGGTTGTAGCTAATAGGTCCATAGGCAGAGTTTGAAAACTCTGGGCTCTGAGCCTATTGAACATTTCTAGCCCCTCTTCTTCATACCTAATCCTAGCCAATCCTTTAACCTAGAAAAATGTTTCGGCTGAGGCAAATAAATCATCAAAGTCATCCGCTTCATGATCGAATTTGGCAAGTTTAGCTTGAGCGGTGACGTTATGGGCAACCTCTCTTGCGTCATATTGCCTATTGGGAATTGTGGCAAGATTTAGTATCTGAATCTTCTCTACCTATTTCTTTGCATGCTTGTAATCATGTAAAATAAAAATGCCACATCGTAGGGGGAATATAGGCCACATCTGTTTCTTCGAATCCCTAAGGATTTTTGATGTCCCTTCAAAAGTTATCTGATATGCCAATTCTCGTGCTAACAATCTATCGGGAACATATAGAGGGAGAACATGGAGTTTAGTGAGACTGCCAAAAAGCCTCACATAGGTAAATTTCTCCTCTCCAAACCAGCTACCTACTGTTTTCAAATCAATTGCTGCTTCTTGGGATATCCTGGGGGCAGGCTTATTGAAAATAAAATAAAATATAAGTAAAACAAAACCATTGCAAATTCTGTACAGGTGATTCTCATAATGTGCCTTCCACAATTGTTTGTGGTAAATATGAATATGATTCAAATCTTGGGAAGTCCACTTCCATCTGAGTATCGGGAATTCAGAATTAAAACAAATAATATCCAGAATATATGCATTGTTGTAGAAAGGGGGAATGATCCGGGAAGTTGTATATGCATTCCTTCTGTATTTTAATATCTCAATGGTTAGTCTATCAGACAAAATATTTGCCCAATCCATAACAGAACCATTAATTGCAGCTTCCATTAATGGGACCATATCTATAGTGAATTTTGCAAGATCATGTTGTCCCCATAGTCTACACATCATAACTCCAGCATAGCAATAAGGAGAAGCTAATGAGTCGACATAATACTTACCCGATGACTTGTGCTTATGTTTCTCTGGAAAATGCCTCCATTTCTTGATTGGGTCTGACTCCAAGTCGTTTTCCTTTGCAAATGCTTCTAGGAATGCCTTGTTGTATCGCTTCTTGAGTGGAGGTAGATGGTACATTTGCTTGAGATCTTCAGGCTTGAATGAGCCAAATATCCTTCCATCTGCTGTGGAAAATGTTCTATCTGAAGTTGGGATTTTCTCAACAACCCATCTAACCACATCAGTGTATGGCAAAATTTTGGCCCGCGCGGCTTTCCTGTGAGGGTATGAATAGGCCAACTCTTTGAGGGTTCCCTATGACTTGTTGGTTGAATCGGTTGTGGCTTCCACTTCTAATTCCTTAGGCTCCTCTGATTCTATCAAATTATAAATGCTTTCCCTGCTAGCATTTCCCAGACCGAGACACGTCATATCTAATATTAATCCCTTTTTACTCGATCCTGGTTCTTTGGCTGTAGGAGTTGTTTTGGCCTTCTTAGATTTCTTTCCCATCTTCTGTGGATTCATGGATTCGAAGGAACTCTACACACGCAATTTCCTATTGCCGCTGAAAGCCAATATGAAAATGAACAGAATTATGGTGATTTTCATATGATAAATCAAATGCAATTAAGAATTTATCACAGATGAAATCTTTTAAAGGATTTACTCTTAACTGTAGAATTTAATATCCGTTCAAATCGCCAATTGTGGTGAATTAATACCATAAATACCGATCTCGTCGATTGTATACATGATTATTTCAGGCATGTCTTCAGATTTCCTCAATCAGCGATCAGTGATAAGTTGCAAATCACAATCGGGAGTTTGAAAGGGAGAGGCTTTATGACTTGCAACAAATATCTCCGATTACCGAAAAGTGATATTATAATAAAGCGAAGTAATATGCATGAAAATTGTTTTAGCGTATGTTTCCCTCTCGAGATGCACACGCAACTGATTGATAGCAAATCGGGGTTTGGCTTTTACTTTTATCCCTTTGTCATATGAACATCTCCGATTGTCGACTGTGATAGCCTTTATCAGATCGGAAGATTTGATGAGGCCTTGTGTGTGTGGCTTTGTCATATGATATCTCCGATTGCTGATTGTGATTTCCTTTATCAGATCGAAGGATTTGACGAGGCTTTGTTTGTGTGTGTCCCTTTTTCATTATGATATGCAATCTCTGATCGCTTTATAACAATTTAGAATTTTTCAAAATACTTTAAAAGAACACTTTGTTTTTTATCAAAAGGTTTTATAAAATGAATTATTTACATTGGGGCTTTTGATAAGGATTTTTCTTGTAATGAGGTCAATACCAGTTTTATTTATCAATTTACAAATCTAACTAAGTTTATTTAAAAATGGACCTATTTCATATTAATTATTTTTTATAGAAATGGGGGGTTGTTGTACAGCACAACACTACCATCAAGGTAAACCTCCTTCAATAGGAATATCATCACACCTCCAATCTCATCTCATATTCCAAGCCTAGAGTACCCACATTATATGAAGTCTACTTGTCCCAAGGTTTTCTCACATGGGGTATTCATTAGAGTCTTACAACCAAGCACCCTTTGGGCATGCTATAATGACATGTGCATGGAGACTTATAGCCAAGTACCCATCTAGTGTGCTCCACAATTCCACTTATGAAGTCTTATAATCAAGGTGCCAATTATGAATTTCTCTCATGAGATAAAATAAGTGCCACAGGATACAATTCCATCGCAAAATTTTTCTCCTTGAGCTCCCAACTCCTTGATTCCACCTATGTCACAACATTTAATGTTCCATGAGATATACTAAAAAAATTCAAACTAGAAATTTTAATTTCCAAATCCTTGCTTCATCCAAAAGGATAATATCATAAGCACGTGTTCTATAGTCATGTCATTGAGCTCCTTGAAGGATTACAATATTGCAACAATATTTTTTTAACCATAAGAGCCTCTTTAATTATCAACTTGGGGTTCATACAAACTTAAGAAGGGTTGACATTGTATGTGCAACAAACACCTTCCCCTTCCTAGTTTGAATCCCTTTGATGTAGGTGAAACAAGGAAATGAAGCAACTTCAAATGAGAAAATATCTAGATAAGTCACTAGTCCTAGGTTGTTGAAGGTAAATAGCAATAAGAAAACTGAATACATCTTGATGGAAAGGAAATGATAGTAAAGGAAATCTATTCTACTTTGCAGAAAAGGAAACAGAAAGGAAATTCATTTTAGTTACATAAATTTAAAACAAACATATTATATTAATTTTTCAAAAGGGAAACAATCCTCTAATCTACTTTTGCAAGAAATAAACCACACTTTACTTAAAGTAAATTGTAGGAAAGGAAATCTAGACCAGTTGCAGAAATCAACGTTCAAGAAGCAAGCAATGCATAAGCTAAATGGTGACCTAACTAAGCCTTAACTTAAAAAACGTGGTATTAGAGCATTCATAGGCTATTCTAATACATAAACCTACTTCTACCATGATTTTGGAGTGAATTTGAGCAACTACTACATGAAACTATATTTTGTTACAAGAAACTTCTAGCAAGCTTGTCTACCGAATTAGCCTTCAAAATGCCTGAGATATATAAGCGAAAATGTTCTAGGGTGAATTTTGTAATTAATTTTAATGTTTTCAAAATAAATCCAAGTGGAATCAACTCAAAAGAGTTGCATTAACAAATTTACTGCTAAAACCAAAAATTTTAGAACAGTGAACGAGTAAGTTAATCTAAGTAGTCAAATGATGAAAATGATTTTACTAAGATATTTTAATGATGCATCACACTATTGATTATATAATTGACCTAAAAACAAACTCATTTCAACCATTTGACCAGTGTAACCTAAAACAAATGAAGCATGAACACGAAGTGCAGAAATGGGAAATGCAGATAAATAAGGAAATGTTGAAAATAAGATAAAAGAAATGGTACAACAAGGATCTGAGGAGCTTGGGATGGCCAAGCCTAAGGATACTTAAAGTACTATGAAGGAAATAAAGAATTATAACTTGAAAATGAAACTATTCTTTATTATTGGAAACAAGTCATGTACATCATTGTTGGAAATGAAAGTAGAATTGTTGAATAACAAGTGTTCTTCTAAAAAATACCAAAACTTCCTCCCCCATAGAGGCTAACTAAAATTAGTACTTATATAAATTGATGGGTAAGAAACCTCCTTGAAATGAGGGTCCCTTTCCCCTCTAAAATCCCTCGAAAAGTGGATATGATTTCCAACATCAATAATATTCATTAAATGTTGAAATCCGGCTTCTCCTATAGCATGGAACACATCCCTAGATTTTATCAATATGTGTATCTTCAAAATCTATTCAATAATTTCATAATATCCTATTCATTTATTATCCAATCCTGGTCCATACTGTAGCAGAGAGAAAGTCCTTAAATTCTCTCATTCTACAATTCTTTATAATCTGTCCAATTTTCTCACAATATTCTACCAAATAAATAATATTAGGCACTTAGCAAGAAACGATAAATCAAATTCCTAAGGACACATTAACGCTATGATTCAACTTTATAAGGTGTAGGTAAGGTGGTTAAACAAATGGTTTAGGTGCCTAGGAATGACCAAATGGGCCTTATAAAATATCCAATTTTGGGGCCTATCATCTCCCCCCTACTAAAACTATTGCCCACCCTTGAGAAACTCAATCATTTTCCTTTTGCTTGTCCTCCACTTGCCTCTATTGTTGCGGTGACATTGGCTTCCCTATTTTCTTCTCTGTATGCTGCCCTTTTTCATGCTATGTTTGTTGCTTCATTCTCTACTATGTTTGTTGCTTTATTTTCTAGTGATTGAGGACACTGTAGTAGCCTATATAAGATCTTGTAGCTACTCAAACTTTCTTTTGAGTTCCTGGGATATGGTGGTCTTCATAACTCCTCAGATTGATACTACAAATCTGAGCCTGTATGTCTTCTACATACTACTACAAGACTACGTATTTTCTTGTAGTAGCCATAGAAGCTCCTCAAGCTCACAATTCCTTCTAGTTATGACCTTTAGAGAAACTTATAATTTAAGAGGATGCTACTTATGGTGATGGAGAGGCATTCTTTGTTGATGATTGGTGGAAAAGAGGAGGAAGGTTGGATTGTTGTGGCTAGTTAGTGAAATAGTGATGAGAAAATTGAAGGTTTATGGAATGTGTAGGTGTTATGGGATTGTAGATACCTTCTCCCTTTCCCAAAAATGGGAACACTTTATCTCTCCACCTTTTTTCAGTGGTCAGTGGTTTCTTGTAGCAATATATGATATTTCCTATAGCAATTCAAGGAAATGATTAAAACATATAGAAGAGACTTGGAAATGATAGAGGGGGATTACAAAAGGTGTGGGAATGAGTGAGATGGATGCAAGAATGATTTTTGAAGGTTCTTGAAGGTGGATTCCTAGACTGCATGTTGATCTTCTTTATTGCTACTAGATTTATGTCGTACCTGCATGATTGTTAGAATAAATAAAAATAGAGGTGACTTTTTGGCTTTTCCTTTTCCTTTTGTTTTTATTCTGAGGCCCACATGTTGAGGTTAGGGTTTTGCATGGATTACATAGTTTCTCCCCACAAAATCTTAGGTATCCCTCATGCCTCCCACAAATCACATTGAGGGTTCTTCTTGATATGTTTCCCTATGGCACTTGTGAAAACTCCCTTGAGAGAAAAAATTAACTAGTCTAGCTGTAAAGAAGGGTTGCTACGGGAAACTGAGTTTCATGTGGAAGCTCTGTAAAAAGAACAAAATTTTACAATAGTGCCCTCATATTTCAATTTTATGAGTACTCTCTAGAGTTTTACCTATAAAACATTGAACTAACCACTGGAAATTTGTGAAAAGTATTGATAATAATTGAGGGTTCTAACTCTGTTCACCTCATTCATGAGTGGGAAATATTTGATACAAAGCCATTTTCCTTTCTTCTAGAGAGAGAAATGATGATGAAAAAATATAAGGAGTTGTTGATATGACCAACTTGATGATTGAATACCTTTGTCCCTTGGAGAATTTTATCACTGCTTTGATGACCAGAATAACAAACCCCTTAAAACTTTGTTGTGTTTCTATGTACCCTGTAGTAATTAATTAATCATTGTACAACACCCCTATAGAAGATATTTTATATAGCAGCTCTCATGTAGCAAAATTTTCATATAACAATTCTCTTGTAGAAGAATTTTTATATAGCACCTCCCTTGTAGCATGCAAACTTCTTTCATTGTTTCTCCTTGATTTGAGGTGGGATATGTCAAGCTCGAGTTGTTGGTATTGTTTGAAAAAATGTAGTATGGTAGCTATTAATTCAGATTTTTCTTAAACCTAACAATTTCTTGTGAACATTATTTATCTTCTTGTGATTCTTTCTTAGATCTTATTCATAAAAAAATTACCAAGGATAGAAACAATAATGAAAGTGGACATAGAAATTAGGCTTCAAGCTAAGGAATAACTCGTAGTGATGTAGAAGCATCCAACTAAGGGCACCATGACCAGGTGTTGGTCTCGACCAAGGTGGAAAGTTTTATCAGTGTTTAGTTTATTTATGTTTAATTAGTCAAAGCAGAATGTAGGAATTTGTTTCTTTTTAATTTCAGTATTACTTAGGGAACAATCTAGTTAGTTAGGTTCACTGTCACAGTTGTCTGTCTTTAGTGAATAATTGTTTTATAAATATTTCTTTCATTTTAGAAAAAAAAGACAATCACGTCAAATGTAAAATCTTGCAGTGCAAGAAGAACTGAATGCATTAACAATTATGTAACTAATAGGATAAAAACTGAAAAGTAACTACACATAGTTCAGATAACTGTGGAAAAGAATTACAAATAAGAAATGTAAAATCATTCTGAGGGGTTTAACATACGCATACAAAAATAGAAGACAGAGAAGAATTTTCTTTCATTTAGAATCCATCTGTAACATCATTGAAATGTTTATCTATGTTTTCCTAGTCATCGAATAATATACAATAAGCAGATACATTGCATGCATATTTCTTTAATTTATTTTCTCTTCTAAATAACGGAAGACAAGCAAATGAAATTGCACAAGAACTCCCAGCACGAAGGCTAGCAAACAACAAATGGAGTTCATAACCGAGATAACCAGGCACGGTTCAAAGAAGTTCAGCCCAGAATGAGAAAACAAATGCCAAGTAACCACATTCAGGACAGAGGTAACCAATGCAAATGAATTCCACTGTAATAATTTTCATTATAAAAACAAACTGCCTGTATATATATATATAACAGAGTCCAAGTATAACCCTATGAACAATTAAAAAGCCAAACGAACCAGTAAAACCCTAGACAAGGGTTTCAAACAGCCTTTCAAACAGTCTCTTCTGAACATTTTGTAATTACAAGCCTTACAGAATCAAACAAGGGTTTGTGCCAAATAACCCAGGTCGCATAGTGACGACAGAGGTGTATAAGCAAACACGTACTGGACTCAAATCAACCTAAACGACAGAGACTGGCCATAAAAACAAGTGAAACAGTGGCAGAGCCTACTAGAAGAGGGCCGTAGCGTTCATACCAAGCACGCCCTCTAGCAAACCCCCAACCTGCGAAATTGAAATAGGGCAAGATTGTTAGCCCAACTGTCAACAGAGGAAGGGAAAAGCAATGAAGAACTATACACATAGAGAGTTTTTTTTCTTTATCTGGAGGGTTAGCAGCACAGACAGAATGCAAGCCATTGAGCCATAAACCTTGGTGACCACCTGAGACTAAGGAACACGTTTTGTTAGAACCATAAAAATAGAAGGAGTAAAATAAATCATGGATGAATAAATTACCTGGAGCAACATTGCGAGCGGGAAGAGGCCACCATAGATGTCACTTGTAGCATGCACGATACCATTAATCAAGTCTAACCAACAGAATGACCACAAAAAAATAATAATAGTGGAACAAATATAAGTCAAGCAACCACACAAGAACATACTATATCCATTCACTCATGCAAGCGAACAAAACCACCATTTTGTGCCAAGGAGCCAAGAAAACCAGTTATCAGAACAAGTGACAGAGCCACACCAGCAAGTAGTGGAGCCCATAGCTAGTGTGGGCAGAGCCTATGGCTCGTTTCCGACCATCCACAGCCAAAAAAAAAAAAAAAAACAAATCTTCTTACATACCAAAACCCTCACTGTATTCACCATGCAGAGCAAAAAACCAAAGTGACCGAATGCCGATATGCCGAGGGTATTGCCAAATTCAATGAGCAGGAAACAAGAATCGAGGTAAGTATAGCTCAACCACCACATTAAAGAGCTACCATAAATTCTCTAGCTAATGTTGACAAATATCAGTTGATTAACATTTGATTAGTGATTAATCATAAGTCGAATGATCCCACATTATTGCTAAAACACATTGTTCATCATAACACCGAACTGATATCAATAAGAGTCATAAACCAAAGTACGGGCTAGTCCCATCATAGTGGTATCAGAGTAGGATTTAGTGTTTTCCCGAGAAATGGATGTTGGAAGATGAGGACATGGAAGAGGTGCTCGAAGAGCAGCAGATGAAGGATTGAGAGAGGAGATCAGGATCCTTACTGCCTGTTTGGAGGTAGTTGAAGCAGGAAGGAGAAGGGATCCAGAGGTAGGTGATGACAACGAAGAGGAAGCCATAGTGACAACAGATGGATCAGATGAAAAAGGACTGGAAATGAGACTATTGAGGTCGGTCCTATTTCCAAGCAGTAAGTTTAAACCAAAAATCCCAAATTATGATGACAGCTTGTCCATAGAAGTTCTGTTGGACTAGATCAGCGAACTGAACAAGTATTTTGAGTGTGAAGAGGTCAGTGAAGACCGGAGGGTCAAGTTCACTGCAACAAAGTTGAAGGGACATGCAGCCCTGTGGTGGGATAGTGTCCAGGTAGAGAGAAGGAGGTTGAACATGTTTCCAATCAAGAAATGGTCAAGGATGGTGGCCAAGTTGAAAGGCAGATTTCTACCTAAGGATTACCAGATTGCGCTACACCGGCAAGTGTAGAATCTGAAGCAGAAAGGGATGACAGTAAGGGAGTACACAGAGGAATTCTACTGGGTAAATTTAAGGGCTAGTTGTACAGAGGACACCACAAAGAAAACTGCCAGGTATGTAAATGGTTTAAGTTTAGAAATATTAGATGAAATCAGCATTCTTTACCCAAAAAACATCGAAGAAGCATATCAAAGTGCTATGAAAGCAGAGGAGAAGATCGCCAGAAAACAAAATGCTCAGAGAGGACAAGGAACCAGCAGAGGAAGAGGACAACCTTATGGTAGAGGACAAACTGCTCGTAGTAATGAAGAAGGAAGTAGTTCGAAAGCTTCCAGAACAACAGAAAAAGGTGACAGTACGAGAGGCGGCAGGTCATATCAGCGAGGTAGGGGAAATGGCCGAGGAAGAGGAGCTAGTTATCAATGTTACAGGTACCACAAGTGGGGCACAGATCGTTTGAATGTCCTGAGGTGGAACAAGCTGGACAGAGGGGTGCATATGTTGCACAACCAAAGGAAGCAGAGGTACCTCCCCAAGAAGTAGAAAATGTGCCAGAAACAGGGGAAGCCTTAGTTTTGAACAAGGTGTTGTTGAAACCATCCAAAGAAATAGTTGAACAAACTCAAAGGAAAGCTTTGTTTCAGACAGTTTGTACGTCACACGGTAAGTGTTGTAAGCTGATTATTGATAGGGGGAGTACAGACAACCTGGTAGCCACGAAGATGGTGGAAAAGTTGGGGTTGAAGTGGTTGAAACACCCCACCCCTTACAAGGTATCATGGCTGCAAAATGGACATAGGTTGTTGGTAGATGAGCAATGCAAAGTGGAGTTTCATATTGGCAGATATAAGGATAAAGTCATTTGTGACATAATGCCAATGGATGTATGTCACATACTGCTAGGCAGGCAATGGCAGCATGACAGGAAGGTGGTACATGATGAGAAGACAAACTATTCTAAGTTTGTCAAAAATGGGATCAAGCACATGCTTGTGCCCGTCAAGGAGGAAGAGATAGTGAGAACAAGTGAGAGAAGAGTGTTGTTAATGGGCTAAAAGTAGTTTTTGAAACAAATTGAAGACCAAGAGGTGAGCTATGTTGTTGTAAGAAGAGCAAAGACAGTGCTACTACACACAGAGGTGTCAGATTTTCCCACAAAAATTTAGTAGATGTTGCAAGAGTTTAGCGATATAGTGGTGGATGACTTGCCAGACAAACTACCCCCTAAAAGAAGTATAAGCCATCATATTGACTTTATACCTGGAGCAAGTTTACTGAATAAGGCAGCATATCGGATGAGCCCCAAAGACAATGAAGAGATCAGAAAATAGGTGCAAGAATTACTAGATAAAGGGCTGATAAGGGAGAGTTTGAGCCCTAGCACAGTTCCAACATTTCTTTCTCCCAAGAAAGGAGGAGAATGGCGAATGTGCACAGATTTCAGGGCCATCAACAAAATCACTGTCCGGTACAGATTTCCACTGCCATGGATGGATGACATGATGGACTACCTGAGCGAGGCAACATATTTTTCTAAGATTGATTTAAAGAGTGGGTATCATTAGTTTCGAATCCAAGAAGGGGATGAGTGGAAGACAGCCTTCAAGACTAATGAGGGACTGTATGAGTGGTTGGTAATGCCATTCGGACTAAGAAATGCACCCAGTACCTTTATGCGATTAATGAATGAAATGCTAAAAGAATACATTGGGAAGTTCATAATAGTGTACCTAGATGACATATTAATTTTTAGCAAGACGAGAGACGAACACTTTTGACATGTTTGAAAAGTGTTGGAAAAATTGCAGCAGAATAAACTGCTGATAAATCTGAAAAAGTGAACTTTTCTACAAAAAGAATTTGTTTATCTGGGTTTTGTGAATGCAGAAAATGACTTGAATATGGACCTAGAGAAGATTGTAGTGATAGTCAACTGGCCATCCCCGAAAAGCTTGTTTGAGGTAGGTAGATTACATGGGCTAGCGAGTTTTTACCGAAAATTTATAAGAAATTTTAGTGAAATCTACACACCTATGTTGGACACTATAAAGAATGCAAGTCAGCCTTTTCGTTGGACTAAGGCAGTAGAAAGGAGTTTTTAGCTACTGAAGAAGAAGATCACAGAGAGACCGATCCTGAGATTCCTAGATTTTAAAAAGCTTTTTCAAGTTCGCTGTCATGCAAGCAGTACAACCATTGGGGCTGTACTTAGCCAAGAGGATAAACCTGTTGCATTTTTCAGCGAGAAGTTCAATGAAATTAGGTAGAAGTATTCATCCTACGACAGGGAATTCTATGCTGTCATCCATGCTCTGAAGCATTGGAGACACTATTTGTTGGGGAATGAATTTTTTTTATTCTCAGGTAATTCTGCACTGCAGTATGTGATGCAACAGCACAAGCTGAATCACAAACATGCTAAGTGGGTTGAATATTTGCAGAGTTTCACCTTTGTGTTGAAACACATCAACGGGCAGGCCAACAAAGTGGCAGATGCGTTGAGTAGGAGAGCCTTACTCTTGCAGGAGAGTACTATACAAGTGCTGGGATTTGAGCACTTGAAAGATTTGTATCAGTCTGATACAGATCTTAAGGAGGCTTATGAAGCGTGTCAGAATCCTTTGGTGAGAGACAATAGTCCGTGGTTGGACGATAAATATACAGGAGAAGTTGTTGTTTAGAGGAGGACAGTTATGCATTCTTGACTGCTCAATGAGGGAGAATGTCATTCGGGAGAAGCATAGTGGAGGGTCTAGCCAAACGTTTCGGCATAGATAAGACATTGGAGTAGCTCAGTCATTTTTATTATTGGCCAAAAATGCGAAGGGATGCACAGAGATTTGTAACCAGATGTAAAGTGTGTCAGTTGGAAAAAGGACACAGTCAAAATACAGGACTTTACATGCCATTTCCCATTCCAGGTAGACCATGGGACTCAGTCAGCTTGGACTTCATCTTGGGTCTACCAAGGACACAACGGATTATGATTCGGTGATGGTAGCAGTGGACCGATTTTCGAAGATGGTGCATCTCATCCCTTACAGAAAAACCAATGATGCCACTCACATGGCCCACTTGTTCTTTACAGAGATTGTCAAACTACATGGTTTACCTAAGTCCATTCTCTCTAACAGGGACGTGAAGTTTACAGGGCACTTTTGGTGCACCCTGTGGAAGAAGATGGACATGCAGTTGAGTTAGAGCTCTGCTTATCACCTGCAGACCGCCCGTAAAATAGAGGTGGTAAACAGGAGTCTTGGGAACCTACTACGAAGTTTGATTGGTGAAAATTCGTGAATGTGGGATCGAGTACTTGCCCAAGTAGAGTTCGCTTATAACGACTCGCCCAACCGTAGCACGGGTTACAGTCCTTTTCAGATCTTGTATGGCATGCATCCTCGTGAAGTGGATGAGTTGTGAGATCTAGGACAGTAGGAAAGGTGAAGTGTTGATGGGGAAGATTTTGCTAACGCGATGAAATATTTTCATGAGCAGCTAAAAATTAAATTGCAGGACAACAGTAAAAAATACAGGCAACAAGCAGATTTGAAACGGAGAGAAGTGCAGTTTAATGTGGGGGATGAAGTCCTCATGCATTTGTGCAAGGAACGCTTCCCTAGAGGTGTGTATAACAAACTAAAGTACAAGAAGATAGGTCCCTGAAATGTCCTCTGGAAATTTGCAGCGAATGCCTATGAAATACAGTTGCCACCAGGAATAGGCATTTCTTCCATCTTTAATGTGGCAGACCTGTTTCCATACACTGCTGATCTAGAAGAAGCCAGAACCACATAGCCTACATGGGACACCCAAGATGGAAGTGAAACTTGGATGAGACAAATGCCTTACATTCAGCCTCCTGAGATCGAGAGAATCCTCGACACTCAAGTGGCCAAACGAACTCAGTGGAAAGAGTATCTGCAATATCTAGTCAAGTGGAAGAATCGTCCTATTGAGGACAATTTGTGGCTTGATGCCAAGCAGATAGAGCAGGCGGGTTATTCAGTAGAGAAGCTCATGCACCAGTGTCATGATTTCTTTTTACCCCGGGAGCCTGATACAGGAGCATCCATGTAAGGGCACCATGACCGGGTGTTGGTCTCCTCCAAGGTGGAAAGTTTTATCAGTGTTTGGTTTCATTATGTTTAATTAGTCAAAGCAGAATGTAGGAATTTGTTTCTTTTTAATTTCAGTATTAGTTAGGGAACAATTTAGCTAGTTAGGGTCACTGTCACAGTTGTCTGCCTTTAGTGAATAATTGTTTCTTTCATTTTAGAAAAATAAAGACAATCATGTCAAATGTAAAATCTTGCAGTGCAAGTAGAACCGAATGGATTAACAGTTATGTAACTAATAGAATAAAAACTGAAAAGTAACTACGCATAGTTCAGATAACCGTGGCCAAGAATTACAAATAAGAAATGTAAATCATTTTGAGGGGTTCAGCATACGCATACAGAAATAGAAGACAGAGAAGAATTTTTTTTCATTTCAAATCCATCTGTAACATCATTAACATCTAGTTAGTTAGGGTCACTGTCACAGTTGTCTGTCTTTAGTGAATAATTGTTTTATAACTATTTATTTCATTTTAGAAAAAAAATACAATCATGTCAAATGTAAAATCTTGCAGTGCAAGTAGAACCAAATGGATTAACAGTTATGTAACTAATAGAATAATAATTGAAAAGTAACTACGCATAGTTCAGATAACTGTGGACAAGAATTACAAATAAGAAATGTAAATCATTTTGAGGGGTTTAGCATACGCATACAGAAATAGAAGACAGAGAAGAATTTTCTTTCATTTCGAATCCATCCGTAACATCATTAACATGTTTAGCTATGTTTTCCTAGTCATTGAAATATCTACAATAAGTAGATATAGTGCATGCATATTTCTTTAATTTATTTTCTCTTCTAAGTAACGGAAGCCAAGAAAAAGGAAATTTCATGAGAACTCATAGCACGAAGGCTGGCAAACAAAAAATAGAGTCCATAACTGAGATAACCAGGCATGGTTTGAAGAAGTTCAGTCCAGAACCAGAAAACAAATGCTGAGTAACCACATTCAGAAGAGAGGTAACCAATGCAAACGAATTCCACATAATACTTTTCATTATAAAAACAGAATGTTTGTATATATATAACAAAGTCCAAGTATAACCCTATGAATAGTTAAAGAGCCAAACGAACCAATAAAACCCTAGATGAGGGCTTTGAACAGCCTTTCAAATAGTCTCCTATGAACATTTTGTAATCACAAGCCTTACAGAATCAAACAAGAGTTTGTGCCAAATAACCCAAGTCACATAGTGATGATAGAGGCATATAAGCAAACACGTACTAGACTCAAATCAACCTAAATGACAAATATTGGCCATAAAAACAAGTGAAATAGTGGTAGAGCCTACCGTAAGAGGGTCGTGGTGTTCATACCAAGCACGCCCACTAGCAAATCCCCAACCTGCGAAATTGAAATAGGGCAAGATTGTTAGCCCGATTGTCAACAGAGAAAGGGAAAAGCAACGAAGAAATGTACATACAGAGAGTTTTTTTCTTTACCTGGAGGGTTAGCAGCGCAAACAAAATGCAAGCCATTAAGCCATAAGCCTTGGTGACCACCTGAGACCAAGGAACAAGTTTTTTTTAGAACCATAAAAATAGAAGGAGTAAAATAAGTCATGGATGAATAAATTACCTAGAGTGGCATTGCGAGAGGGAAGAAGCCACCATAGATGTGACATGTAGCATGCACGATACCATTAATCAAGTCTAACTAGCAGAATGACAACAAAAAATAATAACAGTGGAATGAATATAATTCAAGCAAATGCACAAGAACATACTATATCCATTCACTGACGCAAGCAAACAAAACCACCATTCTGTGCCAAGGAGCCGAGCAAACCAATCATCAGAACAAGCAATAGAGCCACACTAGCAAGTAATGGAGCCCATAACTAGCGTAGGTAGAGCCTATGGCTCGTTTCTAACCATCCACAGCCAAAACAAAAAAAACAAATCTTCTTACAGACCAAAACCCTCACTGTATTCACCATGCAGAGTGAAAACCCAAAGTGACCGAATGCCAAAATGTTGAGGGTTTTTCCAAATTCAATGAGTGGGAAACAAGAATCGAGGTAAGTACAACTCAGCCACCACATTAAAGAGCTACCATAAATTCTCCAGCTAACATCAACAAATATCAGTTGATTAACATTTAATTAGTGATTAATCATAGGCCAAATGATCCCACATTATTGCTAAAACAAATTGTTAATCATAACACTAGACTGATATCAATAAGAGTCATAAACCAAAGTATGGGTTGGTCCCATCACTACAAGGGAAAAACCCAAAAAAACTATTATGTTCTTATAGAATCTTATTCAAATGAAACAACAAAGACCCAAAACCTAGACCAAGTACCCCTCCGAAAAGCAAGTTATTCTTCCAAGAATTTCTTTTAGATAGATCAGATCATCAAGGCTCAATATAGCTTCCAGCTTCAACTTTGTCTAAGTTCGACCCTGCAACTTCGACCTACAACTTTAGACTGCAACTTTAGCCACGTAACTATTGTAAAAACCCTAATTCAGCTTATTCAAGAGATCCTTCTTTGATCAAGACATATTCTCCCATGTTCAACGATTTCAAGACAAAATATTATTTCTTCTAGCAACTTGATACTACAACTCACTCTCCTACAACTCAGACCTGCAATTTTGGCCCTCTTGGGAGCTACAGAAACCCTAGTCTTCACACGTGTGAGAGAGATAGATCCAAGAAACATACTTTCTTCCGTGCCTTCTAGAACTTTTCTCTTCCTTTCTTACCTCTTCTAGCTTCAGATCGAACTTCTTCTTGAGAGATCAAACTTGTGTGTAAGTGAGTGTCAAATGAGGCTGAAAATGCTTCTATTTATAGCCTTTCCAAGAGGTCAAGTTCTCTCCTTTAGGTTGACTTGTAATTTCCAGGGCCAACTTGTACTTTGGAGGTTTCCAGGACCTTCTAGACATAAAATAGCTTCTTTTACAAGGTACATATTTCCTGTAAGGGGCTTATAATCATGGTGTTCACTCTTTTGACTCATGACCATATATCCTATGACCTAAATATCCCTAGAAGCATGAAGAACATGCTTTTACCATGAATACCATAAATAAAGAACATGAAACTCATGCTTTAAAATAGTAACTTTTTCTTTTCTTCTTTTCATTTGTTACGTCATATACATATTGCAATGAGTACAACAACAATTATGAAGACTGAAACTAGTTACATTTCCAACACTCCCTCTTAACTAGGGAGGTATATATAATTTTACAACTAATACAACCTCATTCTAAAATTGAATAGTTCTCATAGGAAGATTCATATTGATAAGCCAATTGTAAGCATCATTATTATGACCAACACTGTCTTCGAGATGTAACTAGACAGGATCATATCCATTCAAGAGAATTATGCTAGCAGGATTTACATGTGATAGTGAACTACCTATACAAGGCACATACCCCATCCAAATGTTCACAAGGTATGCCCTTTTAATACTATTCTTATGATGATCAACTTGGCCTTTGTACCCAACTCCTAGTACACTTCCAGATCCTTAGGGTCTTTTGGCTTCTTGATTGCTTTCTCGGTGAATTCCTAGATCCCATTGACCATCAAAACTAGCTTGATCCTTTCCTTCCACAGACTATAGTTAGATAACCCTTCTCGTTTTTCCTCACAATGGAGACCAACCTGCGACTTTGACATCATTGTGATCCCTTCACCAACAAGGTGATCAACACCCTCTTAAGATGTACTTTTGATGTGCCCACTCTAATTCACTGGTCCTTCAACATAGCTCTGGTACCATGTATTTCCATGATATTAGTGTTTAGGATAGAATCTTAAATCATTGACACTTCCAAACCAAGTATCAAAAGAAGTCTACTTTACGCATTGGAATGTAAACAATAGTAAATATACTAGTGCACAAAATATACACAACTTTTAACAAAATATGTGTAATATTGCAATCTTTGCTATATTAATATAACGAGATAATACAATAGTCTAGGGATCCCATACCAGGGATACTAGGGATAATGGCCCTCAAATATCCACTAGTAGAGGAATACAAAATAAAAGATACACTGATGATCTAGCTGATGTTGTCAAAAACCACAACTTCTTTGTCATATCATGTACATTGTAGGTCCTTTTCTTCTGTATTGAAACGCATGCCTATATAAATGCACCAACTCCTTCAGGTCACTAAGCTCAACTATCTAATCTTCACTCTAGTTGATAATAATTTCATCTATCATCAACACATAGATTCATCATGCTCACTAGCTGCTCCTTTGTCCTTGAAGGCAACAACACTTTGAGACTTCTACCCATAGTTGCTCCTCATCTATTTTGGGACTTATATTCCCATTATAGTCTTCCTTTTCTACTCCAATAAAGACTAACATAGGGTGGGATGGTTGCCACCTATCATCATCAAATGTCTCTTCTCCAGTAATGAACATGGGATATACCAAACTACTCTTGGCTAGCTAAACCTTAAACTCCTATAAACAACCACTCCTAAAACCCCTTAGTGCCCATCATAATGTATACACATAGGTCTCAAGCTTGGGCACTTTCATGCTACCATCCAACAATCCTCAAATGTCTAATACCACACAAAACAACTGGTCCAATATTGTTATGCTCTTTAATCTGCAAGACGATACCAAATATGCAAAGATACTTAGAACATAGAATAGCGAGTAAAAAGAGCAAGTATTTTATTATTCAGAAAGCAATGTTCACTTGCCTCTTCGAGGGGGCAACCTCCAATAGAGCAAAGCTCGATGACAAAATAAGACACGATGCTCCTCACAGGGAGTCTTTATCCTTTATATATGACTCATACATGCAATCATGGATCAATACCATGGGTTTTATTAATACCATCTATCTAATACCATGGCCCATTTTGCAACTAACTGTGGTCCCGTCATTAATTGCTGGTTAACCACTTACAATTATTAATATGGGCTTTATTGACTCTTTACTATGTCTCGGTCCCACTACATAAATAAGGGGGTTAGGGTGGGACCCTAACATGCCCTGCCCCTTAAGAATAGCCTTGTCCTCAAGGCTGAAGCTGTGGAAACTGCTGAAGAATAGTGGTTGGTTCCCAAGTTGCATCTTCCGAAGAGGTGTCTTTCCACTTGACGAGGATTTCCCTAATCACGCAGCCACGCAGGGGCCATTCTCGTGTGTCTAGGACCTGTTTAGGTTGGAGCCAGATTGACCCTTCGTCGTCCAATTCAGGTATACTGGTTTGAATTCTGCAATTGTTCCCAATCACTTTCTTGAGGCATGAGACATAGAAAACTGGATGGATTTTTGCAGTAGGTGGCAAAGCCAACTTGTAGGCTACTTCTCCAATGCGCTGAAGTACTTGATATGGTCCATAGAATTTTGGTGATAGTTTCTGAAAGCCCTTATCCTTGAGTGATGTTTTCTTATATGGTTGCAGACTCAAAAATATCTGATCCCCTTCTTGAAATTGGCGCTCTGAGTGATGTTAGTCTACCTGTTGCTTCATGCGGTTTTGAGCTTGATGAAGATTCTCTCTAATATGGGCAAGCATGGTTGCATGGTTTTGTAGGAGTTGATCCACTGCTTGTACCTTTGAGCACCCCTTGATATAAGAAGTAGGGGAAGGAGGGAGTTGACCATATACTGCTTCATAGGGAGTCATTTTGGTGGTGGCATGATAGTTGGTGTTGTACCACCATTCAGCCAGAGGTAACCACTGTACCCAAAGATGTTGCTTTTCTGAAGTGAAACACCTAAGGTAGGTTTCCAGACATTTTTTGACGGATTCAGTTTGACCATCCGTTTGTGGATGATAGGAAGTACTGAGTTTTAGTTGGGTTCCTTGTAGCCTGAAGAGTTCCTGCCAAAAATTACTGGTGAAGATCGGGTCACGATCAGACATAATAGAAGTGGGCATGCCATGCAATTTGAAGATCTGATCCATGAAAGATTGAGCGACCAAAGTCAGTGTAAACGGGTGGGGTAGGGCACAGAAATGAGCATACTTTGAAAGTCTGTCCACAACCACCATGATGACTAACTTGTTTCCTGACTTTGGAAGACCTATAATGAAATCCATAGAAACCTCCGTCCATATTGATGCCGGGATGGGAAATGGTTGTAATGTGCCTGGTGCTTTGATGGTCTCCCCTTTGTGGTGTTGACAGACATCGCATTCTGCTACAAAAGTAAGGATGTCCTTTTTCATGCCTCTCCAAAAAAATGATCTTCTGGTGCGAGCATATGTCTTCTGAAAGCCTGAATGTCCTGCAATAGGGGATGAGTGCAATTCTGCCAAAATGCAACTTTTGAGGGTGGATGTTGGTGATATTACGACTCTGTCCCTGTAGCAAAGAATCTCATCCTGCCACGAGTAGCTGTTGGTGGAATTTGGATCCACCTGCAATTGAGAAATGAGTTGGGAGAGCTCGGGATGTGAAAACCATTCCCTGCGAGCCTCTTCAATCCATTCTGGAATGGGAAGGGAAATTGCTAGCAAGGTACTTTCTTCCTCAAATTGGTGAGATAATGCATCTGCTAC
>APFE031098272.1:295476-316727 GCA_000404065.3 Pinus taeda
AATATGTGAAGAAATATACCCAGAACATAGAATAGCGAGTAAAAACAACATGTATTTTATTATTCAGAAAGCAATGTTCACTTGCCTCTTCGAGGGGGCAACCTCCAATAGAGTAGAGCTCAATGACAAAATAAGACACGATGCTCCTCACAGGGAGTCTTTATCCTTTATATATGACTCATACATGCAATACCATGGATCAATACCATGGGTTTTATTAATACCATCTATCTAATACCATGGCCCATTTGCAACTAACTGTGGTCCTGTCATTAATTGCAGGTTAACCACTTACAATTATTAATATGGGCTTTATTGACTCTTTACTATGACTCGATCCCACTACATAAATAAGGAGGTTAGGGTGGGACCCTAACAAATATCGACACCATCCACTCAGCAACAAATTTCTACTTGAACATCAATGTACCTTTGTTTCTACACTTGGTGCAACTATTGTAGGTTTGATACCTAGATAGGGATTGATTGCAATCCACATCAACCCACTCAAACTCCTCCAAAAGTCCTTCCAATCACTATGGCTTTCCTCCTTCCTTATGTTGCCTACCCATTCTTCTTGTAGCTTGATTTTTCTATGGGAATTAGGCCTTTTGATCCCTCCAACAAGCCCTAGAATAGGCCTATGGTGCTCTTACAATTGCCTCAAGTCATGCAACCTATCAAAATAGGGAGGAAGACACCCTTTTCTTGCACCTACTAGCCTAGAATTACCTCAGTATGCCTCTGTTGCACTTCAGACCTACCAAAACCACCAAATAGACCTCAAAACAACCCTTTTCTACCTCGTCCCTATCCTCCTACTACTGCAACTACCACAAAATATATTTCCTTTGAATTTGTTGCACTTCAGATGTGAGAAATGACCTCACAACTCACTCTTATTTAGATCTCTTCCAAGGGCTCCAACGAATTTCCTATTAATGCTTTCCTAACTATTATGAGGCCTCTTAACACTAGGTCGAATTGATATCTTCTTATGAAAACCCACACGATAACTTCAAAAATTTATATCTCAATTTCTACAACTCAGATTTGAGTGATTTTCATTACCTCTTTTTCCTCTTGAGGTCCTCTATCATCTCAAATCATCACATAGGAAAATCTTCTCATGGTTTCAAACCCATAAGCCTGGGTGCAAAGCCCATACCTTGGGTTCCAGGCCCACAAAGTATTTTTTTGGTGCTCTAACCTTCAGACCCCAAACCCTAGGGCCTGGAGTACCTCCCAAGCTACCAAATCTCAATAGGAATCTTACGTTCCACCTCCGTACCTATTGTGCAGGTCATTAAACCTAGTGAAAAAAATTGGTGGAATATTAAACGAACAACCTGGAGTTCAATTCAGTTCCCAAGAAACTCCTCCTCAGACCTCTAAATCTATGTCCACTCCTCTTGGCCCAATCATTATGTTTACACTTCCACAATATTTATAAGAAGTACAATCCATAGCTACAATTACAAGAGGCATAATGAAAGGGATGTCACATATCCCTCTCCCTTAGAGGAACATTGTCTTTAGTGTTTTATACCCAAAAAAACTTCAACAACAAGCTTTGTATACTAGCTCTTTTAGATTTACATAGATAGTAAACACAAATGGGTAACATACGCTCATTCAATCAACCTTTTTCCAGGTTACTTCATCTTGTTCACAATGCTTCCTTTATACCTTTTCCTACTCGATCACTTGACTATAGAGTGTGATCCACCTCCAATGTCCAATCTTTCCATCCACCACATTCATTTCTCCTTCAAGGAACAAGTCTCATTGCCTCCCAGGACACACCCAATGCATCTTTGATCACAGTGGGTATTCACATGATTTTATGAAAACCAATTCTCTTTTCAATTTCTAACATCCTCTTCTCTCATTCATTAGTCCTCAGGTGATATATTTATTCTTCCTTACGTTAACTAACCTTCTAGGTCAGGCATTCCCTTCGCTGCTTCCTCAGTTCCTTAGGTGATCCATCCCTTGGTAAGGCTTCCTCACACAAGCAGAAACTTCTCAGACATGCCATACCTCTACCTTGATTTAAAAACAAAAAATATGTGTTATGGACTACCTCATGGAAATCAACACATATTATCTAAAGGTTCCACGTTCACCAAAATGGCATGTTTCTTGAACTCTCTGGCTTTGTATGTTGTTGTAGCATACTTTGATTGAAGGTGATATTGTTTCCTTTGTAATCAACCTTATGTATTTGTGTTTGATAGCTACATAGTTCTTCTACCTCATAAGCATATGAGTCTTATGAGTTTCATCATAATAATCTTAAATCAAACTAAACCATACTTTCATCAACGTATTTATTTATGAGGTTAACAATAAATTATATTATTTTTTAAAATTAATTCAGGCCACAACTTTAATAGATAAATTCTTTCAACTATAATTAATACTTATCTTTGGTTACCTTTTGCTTCCTTGACTTTGCAGTCATGGAGTGGTGTATACACCCATAGTTCCATGCAATACTTAGCTTCACCTTTACCAAATGAGCTCCACACAATCCACTACTAAGAACTATAGGTCCAAAGCTTGTCTCCACCTGCTAAGCACTATAGTGATCTAGAACTTGTCTCCACCTATTAGGCCAGTCAAATTATCTACGTGGTCTCTAGCCAGGTTTGTCTTTAAATTTAGCTCACATCAATTGATAGAACACAATGGTTCCACCCACTAAACTAATGGGCATCCAAACTACACCATGTCTCCACCTATAAATCTACTATTCCATGCATCTGAGTCATATAACTCCAAACAAGCTCCTTCATTCTTTCATCCTAGTGAATATGGGCTTATCATCTACCATCAAGGTAAACCTCCTTCAATAGGAATATCATCACACCTTCAATCTCATCACATATTCCAAGCCCAGAGTACCCCCATTATATGAAGTCTACTTGTCCCAAGGTTTTCTCACATGGGATAGTCATTAGAGTGTTACAGCCAAGCACCCTTTGGGCATGCTATAATGACATTTGCATGGAGACTTATAGCCAAGTACCCATCTAGTGTGCTCCACAATGCCACTTATGGAGTCTTATAATCAAGGTACCGATTATGAATTTCTGTCATGAGATAAAAAAGTACCACAGGATACAATTCCATCGCAACATTTTTCTCCTTAATCTCCCAACTCTTTGATTCCACCTATGTCACAACATTTAACGTTCCATGAGATATACTAAAAAAATTCAAACTAGAAATTTTAATTTCCAAATCCTTGCTTCATCCAAAAGGATAATATCATAAGCATGTGTTCTATAGTCATGTCATTGGGCTCCTTGATGGATTACAATATTGCAACAATATTTTTGTAACCATGAGAGCCTCCTTTCATTATCAACTTGGGGTTCATACAAACTTAAGGAGGGTCGACACTGTCTGTGCAACAAACACCTTCCTCTTCCTCATTTGAATCCCTTTGATGTAGGTGAAACAAGGAAATTAAGCAACTTCAAATGAGAAATTATCTAGATAAGTCACTCGTCTTAGGTTGTTGAAGGTAAATAGCAATAAGAAAACTTAATACATCTTGATGGAAAGGAAATGCTAGTAAAGGAAATCTATTCTACTTTGCAGAAAGGGAAACAGAAAGGAAATCCATTTTAGTTACATAAATTTAAAACACACATATTATATTAATTTTTCAAAAGGGAAACACTCCTCTAATCTACTTTTGCAAGAAATAAACTGCACTTTACTGAAAGTAAATTGTAGGAAAGGAAATCAAGACCAGTTGCAGAATCAACATTCAAGAAGCAAGCAATGCATAAGATAAATGGTGACCTAACCAAGCCTTAAATTAATAAACGTGGTATTAGAGCATTCATAGGCTATTCTAATACATAAACCTACTGCTACCATGATTTTGGAGTGAACTCGAGCAAGGGTGAAGCTCGGAAACAAACTACTATATGAAACTATATTTTGTTACAAGAAACTTCTAGCAAGCTTGTCTGCCGAATTAGCCTTCAAAATGCCTAAGATATATAAGTGAAAATGTTCTAGGGAAAATTTTGTAACTAATTTTAATGTTTTCAAAATCAATCCAAGTGGAATCAACTCAAAAGAGTTGCATTAACAAATTTACTACTAAAACCAAAAATTTCATAACAGTGAACGAGTAAGTTAATCTAAGTAGTCAAATGATGAAAATTATTTTACTAAGCTATGTGAATAATGCATCACACTATTGATTATATAATTGACCTGAAAACAAACTCATTTCAATCATTTGACCAGTATAACCTAAAACAAATGAAGCATGGACACTAAGTGCAGAAATGGGAAATGCAAATAAATAAGAAAATGTTGAAAACAAGATAAAAGAAATGGTACAACAAGGATTTGAGGATCTTGGGATGGCCAAGCCTAAGGATACTTAAAGTAAAAAGAAGGAAATCAAGAATTATAACTTGAAAATGAAACTATTATTTAGTATTGGAAACAAGTCATGTACATCATTGTTGGAAATGAAGGTAGAATTGTTGAATAACAACTGTTCTTCTAAAAAATACCAAAACTTCCTCCCCCATAGAGGCTAACTAAAATTAGTACTTATATATTTTGATGGGTAAGAAGCCTCCTTGAAATGAGGGTTGCTTTCCCCTCTAAAATCCCTCAAAAAGTGGATATGGTCTCCAACATCAATAATATTCATTAAATGTTGAGTTCTGGCTTCTCCTGTAGCATGGAACACATCCCCAGATTTTATCAATATGTGGATCTTAAAAATCTATTCAATAATTTCATAATGTCCTATTCATTTATTATCCAATCCTAGTCCATACTGTAGCAGAGAGAAAGTCCTTAAATTCTCTCATTCTACAATTCTTTAGAATCTGTCCAATATTCTCACAATATTCTACAAAATAAATAATATTAGGCACTTAACAAGCAAGGATAAATCATATTCCTAAGGATCCATTAACACTATGAATCAACTTTATAAGGTGCAGGTAAGGTGGTTAACCAAATGGTTTAGGTGCCTAGGAATGACCAAATGGGCTTTATAAAATATCCAATTTTGGGGCCCATCATCTCCCCCTACTGAAACTATTGCTCACCCTTGAGCAACTCAATCATTTTCCTTTTGCTTGTCCTCCACTTGCCTCTATTGTTGTGATGACATCGGCTTCCCTATATTCTTCTCTGTATGCTACCCTTTTTCATGCTATATTTGTTGCTTTATTTTTTGGTGCTTGAGGATACTGTAGTAGCCTATATAAGATCTTGTAGCAGCTCAGATTTTTTTTTGAGTTCCTGGGATATGGTGGTCTTCATAACTCAGATTGATACTGCAAATTTGAGCCTGTATGTCTTCTGCATACTGCTACAGGACTACGTATTTTCTTGTAGTAGCCATAGAAGCTCCTTAGGCTCACAATTCGTTCTGGTTATGACCTTTAGAGAAAATTATAATTTAAGAGGATGCTACTTATGGTGATGGAGAGGCATTCTCTGTTGATGATTGGCGGAAAAGAGGAGGAAGGTTGGATTGTTGTGGCTAGTAAGTGAAATAGTGATGAGAAAATTGAAGGATTATGGAATGTGTAGGTTTTATGGGATTGTAGATACCTTATTCCTTTCCCAAAAATGGGAACACTTCAGCTCTCCACCCTTTTTCAGTGGTCAGTGGCTTCCTATAGCAATATAGGATATTTCCTATAGCAATTCAAGGAAATTATTAAACATATAGAAGAGACTTGGAAATGATAGAGGGGGATCACAAAAGGTTTGGGAATGAGTGAGATGGATGCAAGAAATCTTGTTGAAGGTTCTTGAAGGTGGCTTCTTGGACTGCATGCTGATCTTCTTTATTGCTACTAGAATTATGTTGTACCTGCATCATTGTTAGAATAAATAAAAATAGAGGTGACTTTTTGTGTCTTCTTTTTTCTTTTTCTTCTTTTTTCTTTTCTTTTCCTTTTCCTTTTGTTTTTATTCTGAGGCCCACATGTTGAGGTTAGGGTTTTACATGGATTACATAGTTTTTCCCCACAAAATCTTAGGTATCCCTCATGCCTCCCACAAATCACATTGAGGGTTCTTCTTGATATGTTTCCCTATGGCCCTTGTGAAAACTCCCTTGAGAGAAAAAATTAACTAGACTAGCTGTAAAGAAGGCTTGCTATAGGAAACTGATTTTCAAGTGGAAGCTCTGTAAAAAGAACAAAATTTTACAAAAGTACCCTCATATTTCAATTTTATGAGTACTCTCTACATTTTTACCTATAAATCATTGAAGTAACCACTGGAGATTTGTGAAAAGTATTGTTAATAATTAAGGGTTCTAACTCTGTTCACCTCATTCATGAGTCGGAAATATTTGATACAAATCCATTTTCCTTTCTTCCAGAGAGAGAAATGATGATGAAAAAATATAAGGAATTGTTGATATAACCAACTTGATGATTGAATACCTTTCTCCTTGGATAATTTTATCACTATGCAACTTTGATGATCACTATAACAAACCCCTTAAAACTTTGTTGTGTTTCTATGTACGTTGTAGTAATTAATTAGTCATTGTACAACACCCCTATAGAAGATATTTTATATAGTAGCTCTCATGTAGCAATATTTTCATATAACAATTCTCTTGTAGAAGAATTTTTATATAGCACCTCCCTTGTAGCATGCAAACTTCTTTCATTGTTTCTCCTTGATTTGAGGTGGCATATGTCAAGCTCGAGTTGTTGGTATTTTTTGAAAAAATGTAGTATGGTAGCTATTAATTCAAATTTTTCTTAAACTCAACAATTTCTTGTGAACATTATTTATCTTCTTGTGATTCTTTCTTAGATCTTATTCATAAAAAAATTACCAAGGATAGAAATAATAAAGACAGTGGACACAAATTAGACTTCAAGCTAAGAAAAAACCTGTACAAGGGAAAAACCCAAAAAAACTATTATGTTCTTATAGAATCTTATTCAAATGAGACAACAAAGACCCAAACCCTAGACCAATTCACCCTCCAAAAACCAAGTTATCCTTCCAAGAATTTCCTTTAGATAGATCAGATCATCAAGGCTCAATATAGCTTCCAACTTCAACTTTGTCTAGCTTCGACCCTGCAACTTCGACCTACAACTTTAGACTACAACTTCAACCATGTAAATGTTGCAAAAACCCTAATTCAGCGTATTCAAGAGATCCTTCTTTGATCAAGACATATTCTCCCAATTTCAATGATTTCAAGACAAAATATTATTTCTTCAAACAACTTGATACTACAACTCACTCTCCTAGTATTTAGACCTGCAATTTTGGCCTTCTTGGGAGCTGCAGAAACCCTAGTTTTCACACGTCTGAGAGAGATAGATCCAAGAAACATACTTTCTTCCTTATTCCATGCCTTCTAGACCTTTTCTCTTCCTTTCTTACGTCTTCTAGCTTCAGATCAAACTTCTTCTTGAGAGATCAAACTTGTGAGTAAGTGAGTGTCAAACGAGGTTGAAAATGCTTCTATTTATAGCCTTTTCTAAGAGGTCAAATTCTCTCCTTTAGGCTGACTTGTAATTTCCAGGGCCAATTTGTACTTTGGAGGTTTCTAGGACGTTCTAGACTCAAAATAACTTCTTTTACAAGGTACATATTTCCTCGAAGGGTCTTATAATCATGGTGTTGACTCTTTTGACTCATGACCATATATCCTATGACCTAAAAATCCCTAGAAGCATGAAGAACAAGCTCTTACCATGAATACCATCAACAAAGAGCATGAAACTCATGCTTTAAAATAGTAACTTTTTCTTTTCTTCTTTTTGTTTGTTACGTCATATACATATGGCAATGAGTACAACAACAATTATGAAGACCGAAACTAGTTACATTTCCAACACTCCCTCTTAACTAGGGAGGTATACATAATTTTACAACCAATACAACATCATTCTCAAATTGAATAGCTCTCATAAGAAGAGTCATATTGATAAGACAACTTAAGAATCATTATTATGACCAACACTCTCTTTGAGATGTAACTAGACAAGATCATATCCATTCAAGAGCATTATGCTAGGAGGATTTACATGTGATACTGAACTACTTCTGCAA
Source organism: Pinus taeda (assembly GCA_000404065.3). Lineage (NCBI taxonomy): Eukaryota > Viridiplantae > Streptophyta > Pinopsida > Pinales > Pinaceae > Pinus > Pinus taeda. The sequence continues at coordinate 303,571 of APFE031098272.1, forward strand.
GGCACATACCCCATCCAGATGTTCACAAGGTATGCCCTTTTCATACTATTCTTATATTGGATTCTTATCCCTTAATCCTCAAAGAATATCGATCCTCTTTGACCACTCTTATCTTCATACCTACCTTATCCTCAAAGAGTATCAATACCTTTCCTTTCTTGGATGCACTATCCTAAAGGAAACCACAAATTCTTATCCAATCCTCCACCATTGTCTCTTCAAGGGCTTCAAATATACTTACGACTGTTAGTCCTGGAAAAGTGCATGACACATGAAGAATAGAATGCACATGCTCTTTATCACTACCTTTCAACGAGAGAAGATATCCCTATTCTCCTTGTGATCAGAGAATAGATCCTTGCTCCTATTCAAGGAGAATTTTTTACTCCCTCTCAAAATCATAGGAGATTCCATATTTCCTTTCAATTTGGGAAGTCCACACCATTATAGCTTATCTTTATAACAATATCATATGCCTATTCTTCATAGCTACATGACTCCCTCTTTACTTTCACATCTCTTGTATTGAGCTTGCTTCCTTCGAAGGTATCATGGAGCCATATTATTGTGACAGGATCCAAGTCATCTATCTTTCTCACCACTTTCATCTTGTCATCGTCAATGAAGACATTAGATCGAGCCTTTCCAAACTTAAATCTAATCATAGCTTCCTCACGAAAGTGATCTTATTTTTGTTGTATGGACTTGACCTTCAGGTTATCTTCTCACACTTTCCACCTCTTAATCCTAAGATGAAAGACATATTGAATTCATGATTTCCAGGTATCATATGTTGATATTTCCTTAACATTCATCATTTATTCCTGCAATATCTTTCAAGGAAGAAAAACAATATGTTAACGAGAAAACCAATAACAAAAATAGTAGACTTACCTCATCATGATGACCTTCTCGTTAAAGCATCAACATCCTCATGGTCCATCTCCATATGAGCGTCTTCATACATCAGAGTGCTGAAGAATTGGACTTGATCACCATGTTACTATGTTCTTCCAGAGACTTATATAAGATTTTAGTTATTATTCAATACAATCTAGTGAGACATTCTTTATCCTTTATTCAATATAGAGTAATTCAAATTCTTAAATTAAGCATCATGTCACCATACTAAGCATAATTTTATGACCAAAATTATTTTACAAGATTTTATACACATAAATCATTCCCAAGAGTTACTTTAAATATGCACTTCTATGCTTTCATTCAATAATCTAGCTATATTCCCTAGAATGAGATTACAACCTAACCAATTGCATTCCTTGATCCTTTATAGGTATTGTTTACATACTGTATGGAATGTATACTATCCTTTTCATACTACTTTCTTCCAAAATCCTTCTAAAATGATGGTTCTTACAGGCTCATGATGATCAATCTTAACAAAATGATTACCTCTAATATAATGTTAAATAATGCTTGTATGAACACTAATGTGCAAAAGATGGTCCAAGACTAGATTATTTCTACGAAGAAACTCAATCAATTAGACTTTAAATATGCTACTATCACATGCTTCTATCTATGATGTATTTACAAAACCAAGATTTTCAATAGTGCATGTTACTTTAAAGGAAAGACAAATCTCTAAAGAACCTAATAGGGAGGATGCCTTCTTCAATAATAAATACCTTTGACATATTTCTTTAGTTTCTTCTTAGGTTCTCCCATTTCTTCAGCTATGTGAGCTTCACTTCTTTCCTTTCTTTTTTTTTTATTTTTTGGACAACCCCTCTTAAAGTGTCCATATTCATTGCATCCAAAGCATTGAACCATGGACATATCATACTTCTTGGACTTTACAAACTTTCCCTTATTTTCCTTATCGATTCTAGCAATAAAGGTTTGAGATTATTCATATGATTCAATATCATATTTTCCCTTGATCCTAGTTCCTTCCAAGATACATTGAGCCCGCAACTCATAAAAAGGAGTTGAGTCTTTCTTAGAGTAGATGCTCATTGCAAAACTAATCCATTCTGATGGAAAAGAATTAAATACACATATGGTTATACAAAATAAAAATTTGTCTCCAAGACCGTACAATTGAACTCTTATTTCAGAAATCTTCATTAGAAAGGATGCCATGTCCTCATTCTTTGATTTCTTCATTTTGTATATTGTTTATTTCTCAAAGACATACTTTGTCCGAATGTACTTATAGAGTACAAATTCACTAGATTGTCATACATAGTCTTAGAATTCTTCAAATTAGTAACAAATGGAACAAGTTAGTCCTTAATGGACTCATCAATGATCCTTTGTGCCCTTACTCCCCCCTTCTTATATTTTTGTAGTTCTTGAGTCTTGTCTTTGTTAGCTTCAATAATTTCACCAAGAACAAATCCCATTACTTCATGCTCTATAAGTTCCAAATCTATCATTTTCTTTTATGCTAGGAAATTTGTCAAGCTAATGAGCTTATTTCTTTCCTTGCAGAAATAACCCACATGACTTGTGGATTTAGACATAGAGTAAAAATATGATACTTACTTAATTAAGAAGAATTTTCTCTTCTCTGATGATGTCTCCAATTATCTAAAGGCTTTAAATTTCTTCAAAGAAACTTCAATAATAGCTTCCAAAAGTGCTGATACAAAAATCCTTTGATGTTTCCTTTAAATATGTCTTTCAAATATATTTTTTTTTGAGAACAATAACCTTCTTGTACTCTTCCCTTTCATGTTTTCCTTTGATCAGGGCTTGATGAAGTCCTTTTCAATGAAGGATTGATATAATAACCCCTTCTTCTAGACCAATATTTCTCCCTTTTCCTTCCCCTTGACAAGAAAACTATTATTTGTGTCCACAAGATGGTCCCTCCAATTGCCTTCTTATTCACCTTAGCTATGATAACATGCTGGAAAAAAATGTAGTTTGTAAACTATTAATTCAGATTTTCTTTAACCTTAATAATTGCCTATGAATTTTATTTATGTTCTTGTGATTATTTATTAGATATTCTTCATCAAACAATTACCAAGAATAGAAACAATAAAGGCAATGGACACAAAAATTAGGCTCCAAGCTGGGGCAAAACCCATCTAGGAGGAAAACCTATAAAAAATCCTCTTCTTATGGAATCTGCTTCAAATGAGACAATAAGGACCCAAAACTTAGAACAAGTCTTCCTCCAAGTACCAATTCATCCCTTTAAGAAGTCCTTCAAGATAGATCATATCATCAAGTCTCAATCTAGCTTCCAACTCTAACCTTGTCTAGCTTCGACCCTACAACTTCGGCCCTGTAGCTACTGTAGAAACCCTAATTAAGATTCTTTAAGAGATCATTCTTTGAGCAAGACAAATTCTCCCAAGGTCAACGAGGTCAAGACAAATATTATTTCTTCCAACAACTTGATACTGCAACTCACTCCTGCAATTTGGACCTACAATTTCAACCTTCCTGAAAGTTGCAGAAACCTTATATTTCAAACGTGCAATAGAGATAGAGCCTAGAAACAAATTGTATTCCTTCTTCCTTGCCTTATAAACATTCACTCTTCCTTTATTTCCTCCTCTAGATTTAGATCGAAATTCTACTTAAGAGATCGAACTTGTGTGTCGGTGGGTTTCATATGAGGTCAAAACAACTTCTATTTATAACGTATCCAAGGGGTCAAATTCCATCCTTTAGGCTGACTCGTAGCTATTAGGGCCTACTTGTACTTTGGAGGTTTCTATGACCTTCTAGACTGAAAATAATTTTTACAAGACACATCTTGCTCGAAAGGGTCTTATATTCATTATGTTGACTCTTTTGACTCATGTCAATATGTCTTATGACCTAACAAACCCTAGAAGCATGAAGAATGTGCTTTTACCTAAAAGAACATCAATAAAGAGCATGAGACACATGCTTTAAAATAATAGTTTTTTATATTCTTATTTTTATTTTTTACATAAGATACATATTGAACTAAGTACAAGAACAATTATGGAGAACACAACTAGTTATATTTCCAATAGGTATGAGGTGGTGGGTGGGCTTGGTGCACAAAAGTAGTTGTCCCATTTGTCACTCGTAATTTAAAATTAAAATCATGAAATATCATGCCAGCTCACCAAATTAGTTAACAAACACCTTTTTGATTGAGATATCCTCTTTTGTCTCATTCTATCCCCACATGTGGGAGTTAGGGTAGGTAAAAATTGAGTTTGGCCAAGAATTTAGTCTTTGGTTGGCTTCCTATAGTGCACTGTGAAACTTAGAAACAAAAAAGAGAAATTACATAACACTTTCATGGAATCCAAAGGGTTTGATTTGCATACCTTTCTTACTTTTGGAGCTATTTGATGGTGCCTCAGAGCTGAAGAATGTTTCTGGGTGTTGTTGCAGCCTTGCTTCTTTATTTACGATTGCGTGGAGATCTTCTTCTTAGTTCTAACTATATGGATTTCTATTGGGGTCCATTTATGGTCAATATAAATGATTCCAAGGCCCTCCTAGCCTTTTTCCTTCAATTTTTTATGGTAAATGGTGGCTTGGTTGGGCCCTTGAAGGCTGCTATAGGGGATAAAGTCTCCTATAGAAATCATGAGAGATCCATAAAATCACCATTTTTTTGAGTTGTATTTAATGTGGATACTTCACGAGGATCAGGTAAGGCTTTTTGTAGGTGGAAATAGTGGCAAATGGAAAGTGGAAATGCCAAGTTATGACTGCAGTAAGGAGGCAAGAAACTAGCCCATATAAAAATGTCAATTTTTGAAAGTGACATGATTCTGATTCTACTTGATTGGATCAATGAGGATAATAATTAGAGACATGGTAGTGGCTTCCTTTTCCTCAAAAACTGAAAAAGGAAGAAGTTAGATCTGAATTTTTTTGTGAAACAAAGTTAAATGTTTGGAGTTTGTTGTGGTGTTTTAGGCCATTTTTTGAAAGTACTTAGATCTTGATTTTGACTTTGGGGATTGATGAGGTATTAAATTAGAAGTTTAATGACACATTCCCCCATCTGAATAGGTGAGAAAAATCTATTGTTGTATCTTTTTCCTAAAATAGGAATGTAAATATCACAACAATAAACTTGTAGAGGTAATGGAAAGTAATGCGAGCCACTTTTAGACACTTGGAGGTGTTGCACTCTTTTTTTTTGAACCTATGGGTGCCTTCCTTCTCTTAAAAAGTAAAAAAAAAAAGGTGATTTGAAGCGTTTTACCGAAACATATAGTTTTTAATAACAATTCAAGCTTTCTAAATGCAAGCTTCTTTGAGTATAATTATTTAGATAAACGTCTTTTGGTTCCATCACATAAACGTATTAATTGCCAACGCATTGCGAACCAATTGGTTTAGTTATCATCATGATGATGAGATGAAGAGAATCTGATCTAACAAGGGTATAAAAAAAAACTAAAGAATAATGTCAAGAGTCACACAAATGAATCATTAAAAAAAAAATATATAAATTTTTATAATAATTAAATAAATAATTACATTAAGAAAATTAGTGGTATTATAATAATTCAGCATTAATAATTCTAATATGGGATAATAATGGGAGGGAGAGGAACTTACCATTGAAAAAACCCTAGCTGCCGCTACTCTGCCTCTGCTGCAGATGTACAGACCTGCATCTCTGCAACCTGGCATTCGTAACTCTGCACGGCCCTGCTGGATCGACAATCATTACTTGGCTGGTCGTTAATCACCCATGGAGTACCCAGCGGGAGGGACGGGATCCGTTCCTCCCCATCCTACCTCGTCAAAGCTATCGGATAATGACGCAACAGCCGCTCCCCTGTTATTTGGCAAAATAGCTGCACGATTTCAAAGCTCTAAAAACACCAGAAGCAAGGAACCAATCCAGAACAGCGAGGACTTTTCGACCGCTGACGATCAAAAGGACTCGGATCAAAGTGCATCACAACTAAAGGCGACGTCAACCACATGCATTCCGAAGGCTAAAGAACGTATTAAAGTCAAGCTTCCAAGCCATCGTATCAATGGCGAGATACAATATCTGAAAGATCACGCACTGATAGGAAATTTTCTGGGTTTCTGGCCAACTGAGAAGGCCCTACACGGCTGGATAGAATCCAAGTGGAAGCCAAAAGGACAAATCTCTCTGTTAATGGGTCCCAAGGGCTTCTTCACAGTCATCTTTCACTGCTTGGAAGACAAAACCAGAGTATTTGAAGGTGGTCCATATTTCTTTAACTCCTCAGATCTCTTCCTTCGTGATTGGAAGCCGCGATTCAACCCAGATACAGAGGACCTCAGTCACGCACCGGTCTGGATCAGCTTGTATTCCCTGCCCACAGAGTACTGGAAAGAAGAAACATTAACAGATATTGGTAATAGCATTGGCACCTTCATCAAAGTAGCTGAGGACACAAAGTACCGAAGATTTACCTCTTATGCTAGGATATGCGTACAGATGCAGCTCAAAAAAACCCTCGCAGACTCGGTAAGTCTCTTCCATGATGATTTTGAATGGCTTCAACCTTTGGACTATGAACACATTCCTTTTCGTTGTCGTAAATGCCATGTGCACGGTCATCTCTTTAGGGAATGCCCCTTGAATGCCCAGGCTCAAGCCACTGCCAATGACTCTCCTAAAGACTCAGATGGATTCACCAAAGTCACTGCTCGCAAAAAGCATGCAAAAAAAAATCCAGCCGCCCCTTCCAGCCCTAAAAATCCTGAATCCATGAACCGGTTAAAGATCCTAACCCCTCATGATACCCCTGCAAATCCCTCAAAAGCCTCTGAGATTTCTCAAGGCCAGCCATCCTCCTCCGTTCAACCCCCTCCAGAGGCAGATCCATCCCCTCCATCGTCCTCAAAGCCCTCTCCCTCCGCGGAGGAGAACCTCAAGGAAGCAACAGCTGATACCCAGGCCTCCAATATGGACTTGGATGCTGCCCTGGCTTTAAGTTTGCAAGAAGGTCATTCAGACGATCCTCAGGATACCCCCATCAACATGGAAGAAGATCCAGAGACGGTGAGTCTAGATGGGCTAGATATCCTTACTCTGGAAGCAGCATGCAAACAGAAAGAATACAACACCATTCCCCCTGGGAAATAGATCGTTTAGAAGGAGTTCTCATCAAGGCACAACGAAGCAAATATTTGGGTATACAACCAGGTAGTCTCTGGGATGGAAATAAAATCCTCAAAGAAACAAAAAAAAGAGGACGCAAGACTGAACTACAGAGAACCATCATCCTGGGCGAGACCTTGATGGAATCAGGCATATTTCCAAAGTTGATAAAGTTCTACAAACCCAAACATCAAAGTTCCTCATGAAGCTCATCTCTTGGAATATGAGAGGGCTCAATAGCCCCTCCAAACATCGAATGTTAAAAATCATGATACAATCAGAGAAACCATCTGTTGTTTTTCTTCAAGAAACTAAAAGTACCAATGTCACTCTTGAAAAAATCCTGCGCAAAGCCTGGCAAGGTAGCAAATCTACATCTGTTGATGGACTAGGAGCCTCAGGAGGACTAGCTATAGTCTGGAATCCGCAGTCCATCAACCTTCAGGATTTTCATGCTTCACGCAACTTCATTCAAGCTTCCTTTCACATTCTAGGAACAGAGATACATGGTCTACTCACCAATACGTATTTCCCGCAGGATATGCACCACAAAATAGAAGTGCTGGAAGCCTTACATCTCTCAATGTCAATAGACATCATCCTCTCTGGATAAGTGGAGGAGACTTCAATATCATCACCAGTCTAGCGGAAAAAAAAGGAGGTCGGATGAAACTAGAAGAGGATAGCACAGGCCTCAAAGATTTTATCCAAAACCACCAGCTCATAGATATGCAAACTTCAAATGGTTTGTTCACATGGACAAACAAAAGAAGAGGACCGCACCACATCGCATCCAGACTAGATCGCTTCCTCATTTCAGACAACGCCATCCATTTGGGCAGAGCGCTTCATGCATCTATCCTGCCCCAAGGCGGCTCAGATCATTGGCCCATTATGCTCCAATGGACAAGTCCAGGTAAAAAATCCAATCGCCCCTTTCGTTTTGAATCCTTCTGGTTTACTAATCCAAACTTCAAAGGAATGGTGCAAAATGTTTGGAAATCCTTTACTCCCCCATCAGGAGCAAAAATGTATCAATTCCAACAGAAGCTTAGACATCTCAAGCAAGCAATCAAAGCTTGGAACAAACCCATATTTGTCAACATCCTGGATGAAAAGAAAAATTTAGAACAGAGCATGTGTGAGCTACAACAAACCATCATCACTGAAGGCAGAAGTGAAGAATTAGCTAACAAAGAGCACTCCCTATGGATGGAACTAGAAACCAGAAGGCTACAGGAGGAAATCTTATGGCGGCAAAAGTCACGCATCAGATGGCTAAAAGAAGGAGAAAAGAACACCAAATTCTTTCATCGCTCCACCATTCAACGCCGCATGCATAACAACATCGCATTCATCAAGAACAATCAAGGGGATCGAATAGAAAAGCACGAAGACATGGAAAAGGCGTTTAGAGACCACTTCTAGGAAGCTCTCAAAGAGCAACCAGGTAGCTGGGAAGCTGCTATCAGAGCAGTCACTCAGCATATTCCAAAGCTGATAACTGAAGACCAAAATGAAAATCTACTTAAACAAGTTACTATGCAGGAGGTCGAAGAAGCTATGGCGCAACTCAAAGATGGTAAGGCACCTGGACTGGATGGGTTTACTGCTAACTTCTTTCATGAGTTTTGGGATCTAATCAAAGGGGAAGTCTGGGACTTAGTGGAAGAATCCCGCTCCATGCATTGGGTCCTTCCCTCACTGAACTCCACATTCATAGCTCTGGTTCCTAAAAGCGAAGAAGCCAATACTCCTGACAAATTCCGGCCTATTGCCCTTTGCAATGTCATCTACAAGCTCATTTCCAAGGTTGTAGCCAATCGACTCAAACCCCTCCTTCCTCTTCTTATTCTACCGGAACAAACAGGGTATGTCGAGGGTCGTCAGATCATGGATGGCATAATTTTATCCAATGAAGTAATTCATTTGCTAAAAATCCTCAAAAAGCTGGGCATGATAATGAAGCTTGATCTATCTAAGGCCTTTGATAAGCTCAGTTGGGAGTACATCCATCAAATGTTGTTGGCCTTCGAATTCAGTGCCACTTGGACCCGATGGATTATGAACCTCATATCCTCTCCCTGCTTTTCCGTTCTCCTCAATGGCTCCCCTTCCCTCCCCTTCTGTTCTTCGAGAGGCATCTGGCAAGGGGACCCTCTCTCTCCGTTCATTTTCATCCTCATGGCAGAAGGGCTCAGCCGCCTCCTCCACCACGCTATATCTTCCAAAGCAGTAAAAGGATTAGCTCTCCATGGTCTCAATCCTCTGTCGCATCAGCAATTTGTAGATGATACGATGCTTTTTGGTCACTCTTCCTCCCAAGAAGCAAAAGCCTTCAAATCCCTCCTCTCTTTGTTTTCCAAAGCCTCTGGCACCTCCATCAATGCTTCCAAGTCTCAACTGTTTTTCTTCAATACCCCTGCCTCTACTCAGCGCAACATTGCTCGGATTCTAGGCTTCACTATTGTTGTTCTGCCATCCAAGTACTTGGGAGCTCCCCTCATGGCTTCGGCTCTCAAACATGCTTCCTGGCGAACACTGTTAGACAAACTGGAGGTGAGACTCTCTTCCTGGACTTACCGATCGCTGAACACAGCAAGTAGACTTATCTTGATAAAGTCTGTCCTCCAAGCAATGCCTTTGTATCTCTTTTCTATTCTAGCAGCTCCAATATGGGTGCTCAAAGCCATCCGCAACCTTCAAAGGGGCTTTCTATGGGGATCGAATGGACTAAACAGAAAATGGGCCCTTGCCAAATGGGCGGATGTCTGCCAATCAAAAGCAAATGGTGGATTAGGATTAAGGGATCCCCTTCAAAGCAATAGCACAATGGGAGCAAAAGTTTGGTGGAGCTGGCTAGTAAAGCCGCACATTCCCTGGGCTAAGTTGTGGTAGGCTAAATACGCACCAGGTAGTCAATGGAACGAGCTCATCAGAATCAGTCCAAGCATAACAAGCTCCATGATATGGAACTTTGCGAAAATTCACAGCACCTTCATTCAGGCTTATAGTTTTTGGGAGATCCACTCAGGGACAACAGCTCGTTTTTGGGAAGACTCATGGCAGCAAATGCCCAAACTTGCAACGCTCTTCCACAAACCTCATTGGCAGCAATACATGCAGCAGTCAAACACAACCAAAGTCTCCCAATTTTGGCAGCAACAAGATCATCAAGATTTTCGCACTTGGAAACTAGCTCGATCCTGGCAAACAGAATGGCAAGATGAAACATATGATGACATAGATAAGGAGCTTCTTCAAAGAAAAATTATTCCCTCCTCCTTACAGGACAAATTGAGATGGGGACATACCACAAGAGGTATCTTCACCACCAAGGAGGCCTTCACCCTGCGATATGATCAACATACCCATGACAAGGATCAATTATGGACGCATGTATGGCAGCCAAGACTATGGCCCAAAATATCCACTTTTCTTTGGCTACTAAGCAAAAGACGTATTCTTACTTGGGATAATCTCCAAAGAAGAGGCTTCATAGGTCCCTCTCGCTGCCCCAATTTCAATGCTCAGGAAGAAACAATTGCACATCTCATGGAGACTTTCCCTCTCGCAGACCAGATATGGAACAGAGTAGCTCATTGCAATAATGGAAGAAGAGAAAGGCAAGGGGACATTGCAAATATTCTGCGAAGTTGGCCCCTGAAACCATATCAAAGCCCCATCCTGAACTCATTATGGAACCTCATTCCAGGTTTCTTATATTGGGCATTATGGAAGGAAAGAAACAATCGAATCTTCAACAACAAAAGCAGATCAGCAGATATCCTCTGGCTTCTCCTAAAGTTCAATCTCCAAGAAACGCTAGCACTTAGAGCCTGGTCAGAAAATGACTGGCCTACATCACCTCAGGAAATACACATCTGGAAGACTTGGAATCTCAACATCACCTATTCTCAATTGGATTCACACAAAATACCCTCTAAAAATATCTCCCCCTCCCACTGGTCCCCCCCTGCAAGAGCTTCCTACAAACTCAACTTCGATGGGGCAGCTAAGGGGAATCCAGGTCCATCAGGATTTGGAGGTGTCATCAGAAATTCAGAGGGATTGGTAGCATTCATCTATTATGGCTCAAGTGCTACAAATACCAACAATATGGCGGATTTGGAAGGAATGTGGAAAGGAATTTGTATGGCGGATCACCATAACTTCTATCCATTGGAAGTAGAAGGAGATTCCCAAATTCTAATCAATGCAGCAATCAGAATCCAAGCAGGGTCCTCAGCAGCTAAAATCGCTTCCAGCTGGAGACTTCTCAGCAGACTAGAAGCATTGGAAGACAGGCTAAGGCGCCCTAACAGCATTAACTTCAAGCATGTTAGGCGCACAGCCAACAAGGTTGCTGATAGACTTGCAAACCAAGGGGTGAATCAGCAGGGCCCTCAATTCGCAGGTTCTCTCCATGATGCAAAGGACAAAAAACTTCAACAGGACTGCCATACATTGGCTCTCCAGGATCTTCAACCCTCGGATGCGGGTGAAAGTTGGGATTAATGGTTTGGGGGCGGGCTTGCCACTGTGCAAGTGGCAGCCCAAACCCGCCACGACTCACATGCATTTAATCAGCCGAGTTAATAAACATTCGCGATCCTTCCTCCAAGGCACTCGAGCCATTATGTCACCTCCTCCTCGCATCAAGTCGGCTCTTCCGCTCACCGGGAAATTCATTACAGACTCTGGCTCGCACATGGCTAGCCGTCGGTTTCAACCTTATATTCCAGGCGTTCGCAGCAAGGTAAAGCATTGCATTTGGCTCATTTGGGTTTACTATGTATCTGTGTTGTGGCAGGTTTCTATTGTTAGAAGCGCCGATGTAATTCCCCCTTCCCCTGTTCTTCCCTGTTCGCTCACTGAGCCCAATCATCTGTGCTGGTGGCCTGCGTTCAAGCCTCAGCTCGTTTTATCTCCTGGTTCTCCCAGCATTTCCTGGTCTGAGTGCTGGGTTTTGCTTCCAAATTGTCTTAGTCCCCTCAAGCTCCCTCGGGGGCTTCTGGCTGCCACTCCCTGTGTTCTGTGGCCCTCTACAGCATCCTGGTCTTCCAGTTCTACCAACCCCCTATTGACTCATTCCCTCGCCCTTCCGCGTCGCTCCCGCCACCTCTGCGTCCATCCCTTTCTGCAATGCCGAAGGAGAGGTTACGTGCTAGCTGCCGATGAGGTGGGTCTCGAGGAGGGGCGAGAGGCCAAGCCTCTGTCCCTCGTTCCACAGATTCACTGTCAGACGATGCCAATAGCGCTCATCGCAGAAGAGGAAGACCAGGGACAGCCCAAACCCAGTCCTGCCATCATAGCTTCCACCCCTCTTCCCGCTTCAGTTTTCCTTGTCTCTTGGACTCAGACACATACTATGTGTCAATCAAGATTGAAAAATGTGAGCATGAGGCTCACGGACCAGCTACAGAAGATCTCAGGCCTCCAACTCCGCTTCTGGAACAGCCTCCCTCGTCATCTGCACAGAGAACTGGCACTCAACTTCAGCTTCCCGCTCCTGAACAAGAGAAGCACCATGCAGAAAAAGCTTCAGCGGATGCAGGGGCTGGCCCAAGTGCTCCAATAGAAGATGACGCACCGCACACCGACTCAAGCGAGCCAGATCCATACTCCTGCCGGGTGGTGGAAGAAATACCATCAACCTCTGTGGACAACTGAACAGCATCACTGGGTTACAGGGCTTTGAGTTTGGCATTGTCTTTTGTGGTACAGTCGGGTAATCATATGCCCCTGCTTCTTCTTCCATACTCTTTTGCTATGTATGGTTGATGTGCTAGCTATAGCTACACAACCTCCAGTCTTACACTATGTCAATGGTGGCTTCTAAGGTTCAGGTCTACTCTATCGTGTCAGTTTGGGGTTATGAGTCAAGGCTAGATATCTGTATGTCGGAATATAGTTGGATTTTAGTACTTCTTCTCCTCTCTGTTAAATTTTGTAACTGCAGGCAAGTCATGGTAAACACTGATGTAAAATCCATCTCTGCAGGATGGTGCAGTCCGAGGTTCGCCTCGTTGTAATTTTTGATTTTTGTACCATAATAGAATTAGTCTACTTTAAAAAAAAAAAAAAA
>APFE031098281.1:0-10290 GCA_000404065.3 Pinus taeda
AAAGATAGAAAAGATAGATCAACGCCTTATAATTCAACCTCTTCGAGGGGGCAACCTCCTTTACATTACACAAATGAAAAATTCTTGGATGATACAAATGAAAAGACCTCCTTTCTATATATAGGAGTCTAAGGGCATAATATAATTAGAGCTGACATAACAATAATAATGTAAGGGCACAATAATAACAATAGTGGGCTTCTATGGGGCACAATAGTAACAATATGGGCACTACATGGGTACAACAATATAATAAGGGGGTTGTACTAATAACAATAAGGGGTTACACAAGTAGTATAGGGGCCTAACACAACACCTATATCATAATGTTAACTGGCTGCACTGTGAACTGTCATTTTCTTTGAACTACCTTGCATCACATCTGTTAGCACAACTACCATGTATTAACGTCACATCTGATATCTCTTGTGAAGATTCATCTAGTTACCATGTTTAAGTGAGTTGTTCTACCACAAGAGGGTCGCCATCAAGTAGAACACATTCATCATAATGCCAACAATCTCCCCCTTTGGATTTGATGGCAACAACAACACCAAGTAAAACTCCCCCTTTGACATTAAGGGCAAAGGGCGGACCGAGATCTTCTCTCCCTTGATATACATTTTGTTGTCCATACTCCCCTTAATTAAATGCTGAAATCTCTGATTGAGCTCCCCGTTTGTACGTGCCAAGATGTACTAATCCGTCCATGCTCCCCCTGAGAACATGCTGATTCTGCAATTTTTTTTTTTTTTTTAAGAGAATAACATGACTCTACAACTCAACCAAGTGAGTATGACCTTCCTATCACCAATGACTCATACATACATCAATTTACCAATCAAGTGGGGATACACTTGACTCATCCACCCACCCAAGTGGGGATATACCAAAAGCTTATACATGATAAACAAGAACATTACATTACCCATCCCAGGCATAGAGGGGGTAGAAATTACATCATATGACCAAAAGGGATTCAACACATGACTACAATAGATAGAGACAAACTATTATATCATGGGTCTTGATATTGCATGATATACATGACATTTATAACAAAGACCAAATACCTAAACAAGACCATGATAATCATCAGCAACTATCATACTCAATGTATGATCAGCATCCAGACCAACAAACCTGTATATGTCCATTAGGTAGATAGCATCAACCTGTGACAAGCTATGTCTACATCAACTCATCCCTTCCATGAATCAATTCTGCATATGTCATACAAAATCATTCACATTATATCATATGTGAAAAACACCATAGTCATCACATCATCCTTAAGATGATCTTTTATATCATTCATGTATCATCACTTGGGAACATCCCACATCTAATAATCATCAATCAACATATGTGAGTGTCAACCTATCATTATATAGGTAAGAACTCATCATCATCATGTCTCCAACAATGCAACTTTGAGTAATCATCCATGTATCCAACATAATGTATATAGCACTATGTATCTAGCAAACCTTGAGCTCAAGATCTTTTGTCAAGACTTCTTGATATCAACAACAACAATCCTCAACCATGTGAGAGCCAAGAACTATAGGAATCCTGTATTATATGATCTTCATGCATATGGCGACAACAACATATGAGTGACTCATCATCAACTAATGAAGTTGAGTATTCAATCTTTGTACTTCCTCTTATCCTTACGAAGATTATCATGTAAGCAACATATATGCATCATCAGAGAATCAACCATAAATCTGATCTGAACACCAACTATGTAACCCCAAGAATCATATGAGATTTTGTCATGGAAAACTCATAACCATATGATAGCAAGATGTATCACTTAGCCATATAAGCATCATCACCAAGGACTTCTAAACATAATGCCAAAAATGCATTATTCAAAGCATAAGCTCCCCCTGAACCTGTCCCATCTGTTTAATGTCAGATTTGATTATGCATATATCAGCAAGAAGTATCAAGGCATCATCATCATCAAGTTAGGATCAAAACACTTCTAAACATCTTATGAGTATCAAGACATTCCCACACATCATCAGTAGATTGTAACCATTATCAAACAAAGCAAATAATGGATTGAATCATATCAGACCCTTTGCCCTGAGCCTGTCCCACTGATTTTCCTCAAACTAACATATACGCGACTGTGCAGTGACTAACTCATGTATATATGCAACTTATCTTCATGAAAATTGTGTATGATATTTTGAACACTGAAGTTTCACACTTTCAGCTTCCTCTGAGTCTATTATGTCTGTACATTGTGCTGTGCCACATCTTTCTGACTGTACTTCCTTATTATTCCATATTTTCAAGTGTGATGATGTTTTCTCCCTTTGGTATGGTGCCTATACTTTGTTCCTACATTCCTTTACTATATGTCCAAGCTTGTTACATGCATAACATCTCATATGTTTCATATTACTTCTATAGCAGTCAATGGCTTTGTGACCAAACATATTGCAAGAAAAACAATATCCCTTAAAGTACCTGGAGCATGATGATCCTTTTGTGTGATGGTCTTGAACCATTCTTCTTCTTCATCTGGCTGCAACATGTCCAAAATTATGACATACACAACATTCAACATTATTCAATTGAGGAAATGACAGACTATCACTTCCATAGTTAGGAGTAAAAGATTTTCTTTCCTTGGTTGTTGATGGGATCGACCTCTCATTTCCTTATTGAGCATTTCAGATTTTGCATTAGAGACCCTTGTCTTACTTTGTGAACTAGATTCATGAAAACCAAGACCAGTTTTCATAGCAGGAGATCTTTGACTACTAAAAATATCATCCAAGATATTAGTACTATCTTGAATTCGTAAGAGCTTATATTTTTCTTCTAATTTATCATTTAGAATATTTACCTCAACCTGGTGTTGTTCTTCCTTTTCAAGATACTGCTTCTTCATGATTCCTTCAGCTTTTCTTCCTTCTTCCAACTGATGTCTTAATTCAAGAACTTTTTTCTCTTGTTTTTCAAGAGCTTGGAGTAGTTATTTATTCTGCTTATTTGATTCTTCAAGATCTTCTTTTAGAGAGAAGATCTTAGCTTCAAGACTTTCATAGTAACTGGATCTTTCTCTGAGTTTCTTGATTATTGTGCTCCTTTCATTTAATTCATTTCTTAATGATGTCACTTCATCTTGTAGCTTTTGACATTGATCTTCCTTTTCCTTGAATAGCTTCCTTACCTTGTTTCCTTCCTCTAGTTGAGCCTTTAGTTTGGTAACTTCTTCATTGGAGGCATGTTGCCTTTTTTCCTATAGATCGTGTTGATATTTAATTTTGTCCTTAAGCCTTTTAAATTCTGTCTCTATTTGATATCTTTCATCCTCACCCATAAGAGCAAGTTCAATTGTTTCGTTATCAATTTCATCATCTTCAAGTGGATGGAAAAATGTATCACTAGAGGATAACAAACTCATACCTGATAGTTCTTTAGCTTGTTCATCTTCATTCTGAGGTGATTCTGAATCTGAAGTGTTGCTTCCACATATTCCCCAATTGATTCTTCCACTGTCATAGTTCCTCTGAGATGTCTGCTTCTTCTGAGCCGCTTTCTTCTTTAGCTTCTTTCCCATTGTTCTATGGATCTCCTTTAAGCGATCAAGCTTCTACAAAAGGATCTGCTCTGATTCCAATTGTTGGAAATAATACTATTTGGGGGGGGGGGGGGGGTGATTATATTATCAAATCAACACTTCATTTTCATACCACATATATATATAATAATACACGCTACTTCAGTTATGGAACCCGCGTATATCACGCTACTGTGTCTAATGCAACTAGCGTATATCCTTAAACTTATGTGATTAGTTTTATCCATTAAATGTGATCTTTATTAGTGCATCAGAACTTCATTAACCATATGAACAGTAAACAGGTGCAGTAAAATAGAACAGATCATCACACACAAGAAGCACACATGAACACCATGATGTAAGGTGGAAACCCAATGTGGGTGAAAACCACCTGCTACTATTCGTCTCTATATTCTTTTAATAAGAAACTTCTTTTTACAATATTTCTGTACTAGAGCAGTCTTATACCAGTACGCAGGCTTCTACTTGCAGAAGGCTACAACCTTCTCTCGTTCTCCAGCTTCTCTTGGAAGGGAACTACAACCCCCTTAGCTCTTGTATTAGCTGATGTACTAATACGTAGTTGCTGACCTACAAAAGGCTACAACCTTCTATTTTCTTCCAAGGACCATGTTTCATAAATTTTCATACTAGATACTCCTAAAGCACAACATCATAATTTGAAGGCCACGTTTCATCCAATTTTCATACTAGACCCATCAATAGCATTGAAGTGAAAAATCAATTGATACACCTACAACACAAGAAATCATCAATCTCCGAATCACCCAACCATGTCAATAGAAACACAGTCACCAGAACACAGAGCAAATCACAGAACTCTGCAATAATATTCAAAGCCAGCTATATCCTCAAAAATCATGCATCAGAGTGTATACGCTACTTGGAAAGAGCTGAATCAATGTGTATATGCAACTTCACCAAAGTGAACGAGCGTATATGTCATCAAATACTTACTTATAACTTCATTGAACTTCCCAACTTCAGACATACCCAGATCATTACATACAAAAGGATTATACATGTGTTAGCAACCAGATTTAATCCATCAGATCACATAAAGATAATTCATTATGATCCTAATCCATTATTAGATCTCATCCATCAACATTGAAGCTCAACACAATCAACCAATATGAATATGCAGAATACAGACACTAGTAAACAGTCACTAGAACTCAGGACTTTGCATCAACAACCAAAACCACTTGTGACTTCAAATATCATAGTTCAAATGGTATATGCTACTTAGATGTATCTAACCTACGTATATACGCACTTTTATCAAATTCAAGCAGCGTATACATCTGTAAATATTCATTCATAACTTGCAGCTATTCCAGACTTGAGTTAGTACTTGAGTTAGATCATAATTTTTACAGAACATTACATGCGTTAGTATACAGATCTAGAATAAGCATGATCAAACCATATAGAGATGATTCATTCCAAGCCATAAGATCCTGATCCATCATTAGTCCTTGTCCTCCATCAACTACTGAGATTCCTCCTTGGCTCAGATCAAGTAAAACATCATGAACCCATAACCTGCATACTAGATCTCACACTACATCAGATATTCGAGACTTTCTTAGTGCCTTTGTCTAATGATCTTCTCCTCCTTTTATAGTCTTAGGCCTTACTCAATACCATGGTCCAAAACCACTTAGAACCAATACCTTGGTCTAAATACCTGGGGTCAATACCTCGGACCAAATACCATGGTCCAAATACCATGGACCAAAAACTTAGTTTCCAACATGTACACGCTTTTCCTTGTGTGAAAGTGTGTGTATACGCATACGCATCTTCTGCTCAATGAACTTGCGTATATATTCAGCTTGGTCAAGGTAAACCTGCGTATAACTCTTTTCCTTTCATTCTGCGAGCCTGAACTGTGATTCAATACTGTGAACCTGTAGTAATTTGATATTCATCATCAAGGACAACACCTGTATCATAATGTTAACTTGCTGCACTGTGAATTGTCATTTTCTTTGAACTTCCCTGCATCACATATGTTAGCACAACTATCATGTATTAATGTCACATATGATATATCTTGTGAAGATTCATCTAGTTATCATGTATAATTGAGTTGTTCTGCTACAAGAGTGTTGCCATCAAGTACAACACATTCATCATAATGCCAACATTGGGTCTCTCCACTTTCCTTTTTTCCTCCTCTTCCATACGTAGGCTCTTCGGATGTGAATTCATGGTGAATTTATTTGATTCTATTCCTCCAGAAGTCAGAAGAGAGATTATTTTACTGGAATCAAAATTATTTGGGGAAATTAGGTTCTGGACTTGGGCTGTTTTAGGAAACAATTCCTACATTTTATTAATTCTATATCTCTGCACCAACAACTCAAAATCCTATCTTGCATGGTTATATGGGACAAACAATTCAACAATTTATAAATTATTTGTAGGTCGGGAAGGTTTAAAAAGGATGCTACACAATTTCCGCTTAAGCCTCAATGATATTGAAACCATATTGGCTAGAGTGGAGAAATATGTAGTCTTTGGATAAAATACTGAATCAATGGAGGAACATGAGTCTCTTGTGGTTATCACTGATGTGCCTTTGACTGTAGCATCTCTAGTCGCTACCTCGCCTTAACCTAACTCAACACCACTCACCAGATCTCATTTTTGGCTAGTCTCCTCATAATAGACTCCCCTGCAAATGATGTGATGGTGTTGGTATGATTGCCTTAGTTTCTGTTGCAGTCCTACCTCTCGTTTTCCTAGGTCTCATTTCCTGGATGTTACACTCTTAGCTCTCATTTTTGTTGGAACCATGGCTTAGTTTTTTTGCACTCCTGACATCTTTAGTTTTGCAATCCCTTGCTTCTTGGTTTTTTGAATTCAGTCACTGGTCATGTAATTCAATATTGAGTAAGAGGCGACTACAATTTAGTTATCTTGGTTTTTGGCATGGGCATTGTAATTCCTTTTTGATCATAATGACTAATACTGAATATCATTGATATGTGTATCTGAGGGGAATACATGCATATACTATAGTTCTTATATTGAGTCATGGATTGATTTAGTTTTGGCAAGACAAAGCTTGTATAGAACCATTGCCAATGTAATTTTTTTTTCATAATAGAAATCATTTGCATAAGTTCACTATAAAAAAATAAAGATACATTCAGTTATTTGAAATTTAGTTTATACCATGTATATTTGAAATAAATGAAATCTTATATCAAACAAGTCACTATCAAAATTTTAAATAATCATTATTTTAAAGTCACTATCAAAATTTTAAATAATCATTATTTTAAAGTCATTTACCAGTTCTCATTAGTTTCTTAATTTTTCGCATTAATTATATATCAAATAAGTTGAATTTCAAAACTGTTTAAACATTTAATCTTCATATATAGCCTCTACTATTTTTTAATATTAATAAATCTCTTTTATATTTATTATGCTTTTAGTGGTAAGGTATTTATATATTAACATAGAAAGTACATTTAATATGGTGAATTCTATTGTTTCTTTCATTAATATTCTTTATTGTAATATTATTATTGAAATCAACGAACTTATCATTACCATTTTGGATTATTGCACTGTTGAAATCAATACAAATGTATAATTAAATCTTATAAATATAATTAATATATTTATATATGATATAATTAATTAATTTTTCTATATCATTTTTTATAATCTCATTGTGGAAACCCGTTAATTATATCATTAACCAAATCAAAACAACTACCATCTACCAAAACACAGATAGATTTAAAATAAATGTATTCCATTTTTCATAAGCCATATTATGCCATAAAGTCTAATTTAATATATTAATGCTAAAACAATAAAGGTATTCTCTATTTGAGTGAATATTATTTTTATTTATCATTTCATCCTATGTTTTTATTAAGATTTTTTATATTGTATTTATTTATTATTTATTATAAGTAATTAAATATTTTATTTTTATTTCCTACTATTATATTAATATTATTATTAAATAATACATTTTTATAAATTATTTCATGCAATGTAATTACATGACTTATTCTAAAGTCATGAAATATGGCATTTGTGTAGCCTGAAATACTCATGCTTTTGGATATTAGTGTGAGTTTTAAAAAACAACAAATTTATTTCAAAATGTTCACAAATGACAATGTCTTATAGCAATTGTTGCTATTATGTCACGCTAATCACATTGAATTTAATGCTATTTAGAACAATATTACATTTATTGTGAGGATACTTTGTAATAACATTATGTGATTGTATATGATTAACCTTTTGATTATGAAAAGAAATAATCAAATAATTGAAGATACCAATAGTATATAAAAACAAATTTTCTAATCATCTTTGTGGACATTGGTACACCACATTTATGATAAACATTGATGTGCATTGTATATGTTATGAGGTTTAGATGTGTATTTTGTAAACTGAAAACATGGATGCATGCTTCATACATTAAAATAATACTGTGTATAAATAATCTAATACTATACGTTTTTAAAACATAAAATGGTCATTATAAAAGTTAATCTTCTTCTCATTCCATTTAATATAGTAGCCATAAAAATAAATTCTCTCCTCAACATAGTAATCTATCTAGAAAAATAAGTTAAAAAATCACTATAAATATAGACAATTTTTTTACATAGTAACAGTATTATTTTTATCTTAGTTACAAAAACTTCTATTATTAATTACTTTTTGCATAAGAGGCAGGTACTAAGCAACAATCCTTCATATTACACTTGTTTTAAAACATGATTTATCTTTACAACTATTTATAAGTGGATATGACGTGTTAAATAAACAATGACCTATAAAGAGGTGCATATGCAGATGCTTTTGCAGTATTAATTGTTGGTTCCTCTTCAATCTAGTATTAGAAAATGTAACTAGGTTCAATCTTCATAATGGTCTTTGTACCTCTGTGATCGTATATTTTATGTAAAAGAAACAAAAAAAGAAGAAAAATAAAAACTCATTTTTCAAGCATGAGTTTAATGCTCAAGAATTAATATTTTATTAGTTAAGCATGCTCTTCCTGCTTCTAAGGTTTGATGAGTCAAATTTCTATTTGGACCTATTGAACCTATTATAAAGAAAAAGGAAAAATAATTTTTAAATATGTAATTTGGGACAAAAAACCCTCTAGATGTGAAGTCGGCTTACGTGTCAAGTTGGGCCTATCTCAAAAGACATGTTTATTCACACCCTTCTTGACAATATAAATAGAGAAGGATTTGAGGTAATTTAGAGACACATAATTTTGCTTACAATGTATTAGTAAGTGAAATTTTAAAATTAATTTTAATTTTTAAAAACCATGATATAATATATTAGTAGGTAACATTTTAAAATATTTTTTGATTTTTTAAACTAAATAGTTTACACTAAATTTTTTTTTATTAAAATGAAATAAAAATAATCATTTCTTAGTATTGACTAATAAAATAGCTTTGGATTATTGTTGAAGTAAAATATGTCAATTTTATATTATTTTTTTTAAATTTAATTTTTAAAATTTATTTTTATATCTGAAAATTCAAAATTAAGCCACATATACACTAGGTTTTAAATCAATTGTTTTGAACCAATTGAAAGATAAAGTTTTGCCAATTTTCAAAAATTTTAAAATTATTTTTAATTTTTATATTAATTAATTTTTAAATTAACTTGTGAATTTTTTAAAAACTTGATTTTTTATACCATTAAAATCAAAGCAATATAGTCGGGTTTTGCTTATGCCCCTAAAAACTTTTGACTTTTTTGTTTTGCCAATTTTTGTTTATTTTAATAAAAATTTATGAGTTTTTTTTGAAATTATTATATAAGTTATATTTATAAAAATAAAATTTGTTTTTTAAATTTTTGAAATCAAAAAAATTCTTTTTTGATTGTGTTGAACTATTGATTTGATTGTTTTTATTGAGTTTGAATTCTTAAATTTCTCAAAGTATAAAAATAAAAAATAAAATATAAATTTGAAAAATATTTATAAAATTGAAACATCCACATCAATACTAAATAACACTAAAGTTGATCAAGTTATTTTATTAGCCAATTACCAAAAAATTACTATTTTTATTTCGTTTTAATAAAACGGTTAATGTAAAATATTTAGTTTAATTCTTTTAACACATATTTTGTTATGAAAGTTAGAAAATATTCACACTAGGCATATTACACTCACAGGCGCCAACCATTCCCTATACCTTGAGAACCTGCAATGCTACATGATTTTATCTTTTTTTTTAGCACAATACACCGTGATTTAATTCATTACACACACATAAAAATGATCTACAACCATGCATGAGATGGACTAATATTTTGTTAATCAAATAAGAATAAACATAGTATATATTTCAGGTGTATAATTTAGACTAACTTTCTTTATTGTGATTTTAATTTGCATTTTTACATACAAAAATCATGATCTAATTTAATTATACATTAAATATTGATAGTATTATATGCTTAAATTTTGTTGAATGTGATTTTTACAATCTTAACTAGTAGCTTATATTGTTTTTTTGTTTTATGGTTAAAAATATTCAACTTTTTGGTTTGAAATTTTTTTAATATAATTTTTTTATGATTTTTTCTCTTGGTAGGTTATATTGTTTTTTAGTTTTATGGTTAAAAATATTTAACTTGTTGATTTT